>JBBPRP010000115.1:0-23940 GCA_038093135.1 Leccinum longicurvipes
AAGCCGCCGATGCAGAATCGACGAGCGCGGCGATAAACCGTTACCATTGTGGCGCTCCGCCTGGCGCGCGCTCCTCCCACGTCGATCCAGTCCGTCCTCTGGAACTAACACGGACATGGGCAACACGTCTTCCATCCCTCGTTCAGCCTCGTTCGCTAGCGGAGATGGCGTCGGCGTCGGTGTAAGCGTCGGGGGTGTGAGAGTCGGTGTTGGTGTTGGCGTCGCGTCAGAGAACGACGCTGGCGAGCGAACCCGAGGCCTGGGGACGTAGCTACCGTGTTCGAGGCTCTCAGACGATCGCCGCCGACCCTTCTTATACAGACCAGCAGCGCTAGCCGGTTGCACTACAGCCTTGCCTTTGTTCTGTCTCGCGCGCTTCCTGCGCCCGTCTGCCGACGATCGCTGTGCAGCAGAGGGCTCGTGAGCAGTCTCCACGGTCGTGTCATCTCCATCGTCATCATCTTCAGAAGCCCATGCTTCGTCGTCGTCATCATCGGGGGGCTCGCCCTCCGCGGTGCTCGTTGCGGCCATAACTTTGTTCGGTTCTCCAGCGTCTACATTAGACTTGGGCGGTCCGCCAGAATTTTCAGCAGGGGGGAACACTTCGCGTTGTGGGCCCTCTTCGATGTGTCCCACGCTCTTCTGAGCGCCCTCGTGAGCGTGTTGGAGATGCTGAATGTACAAATGGGCCGTTCGCAATGGGCCCGCAGCCGAACCAGGCGCATACGCATGCCGGACGACCTCGACGTCAACCTCCACATGAGAACATCAGCAGGCGGTACACAGCTCGAATACAGAAACCCGGTCCAGTTACCCACCTCTTCTCCGGGTCCCGCCCGTCGTTCGACAACCTTGTCCGAACCCTCTCTCCATTCCATCGTGTTCTCAGTTCCGTCCGGGGAAGTTTGTTCCGCGTTGTCACCCTTGAGTGTGTCTTCCGTCTTAGGCTCGCTCCCGTCCTCTTGAGGGGGCTTGCCCTCCGAGCTCGTCCGCCTGCTCTCCAAGATCGTCTTTTCGTCCTCAGTGAGACCGGCCCGACCGTTCTCCATCGCGCTCGCGTCGCGGTCCCGGTTGATGACGACGTCCTCACCGCGCGTGATGTGTCGTGTGAGAGTGGCCCAGTCGGGCCCAGTTGCATGACGAGACCACGTTCGTGAGGAGACGGAGTGTACGCGACGTCCCAGCGAGAAGAATGGGATGGATAACCCGTGTATAGCAACACTGCAGAGCACGATGAAGGCGACTATCGGCTGTATTGTTGATGCAAGAAACTCGGCTTGGTTCGCGGGAGGGTTGGAAGCCTTGGGGAGATACCCAACTGCAAAGGTGGAAATGTATATTGCTCCTGAAAATGTGACAAGAAGACAGGTTGTCCGAGTCAGTTGTAATGTCTATGCAAGTGTGAAACATGATTGGCTCACCAATGCCGACCGGTCCGAAGTGACCGCTAAATAGTGCCTCACGGAAGGTCTTGACGTCGGGTATGAATTTATAGAGGGCTATCATGACCGGTAGTCGCTTGAGGGCCAAAATAAGCAGAGCGGCGGGGATAAGGCGACGGACACTCAGTGTCAAGGTCTCGTTGGTGAAACTATCGAATGGCATCCATGCACCTACGTACACGAACGAAGCAACGTTGAACAGCAAGTCTATTACTGAACTGAACACTGCTTCCTCTGTCTGTCGGTTGAAGAAACCGTCCCACGCAAAGGCGGTACCGCAGCAAAAGGCGGCGAGGAGGTCGTCGGAGCCGAGTATTGTCATGATACCGATGGTGAGGAAGGCGAGCGAGACGTACTGCGCAACATATGACTGACGATCAATCAGATCATTACGTTGGCAAAACTTCATGAGGTAACGAAATCCGAAGCCCAATGCCGATCCAAAGACGACGCTGAGAGCGATCTCGACTATATATTTTCGTGAGGAAAGGTGCGCATGGTAAACAAAAAGACTGACATAGCCACAGGAAGAGAACCCAGTCTTCAATGGCGCGACCAGGGGTAGATTCGAGGATGAGGTAAAGGGCAATGAAAAGAAAGGGATACGCTGCTCCGTCGTTGCATCCACACTCCGCGGACAGTAGATGGCGGATATGGGCCGGCACGTGCTTGTCTGCATACTTTCCCCCAACCACTGCCGCCGCAAGGATGGGATCGGTGGGAGTGAGACATGCGCCGACGGCAAGGCTAGAAAGGAAGTCGAGACCCGGAATGAAGGCATAAATTAAGCCTGCGGATACGAACCAGCCCTTGTGGGTGACGTTTCAGACATCACATGAAAGCCGAAATGAACTGGACGTACCCAAGCCATGACGGGACCGAGCAAAAAGAACAAACTCTTCCAGTGTCTAGCAACATATGCCTTTGGAAGCTCAACGCCGATGGCAAACACGCCGATAGCGAGGACGACACGGGTAATCTCAAGAGTGATGGCATTTGTCGTTTGTTCATTACCGTTGGCCCAGCTACGAGGATCGAATACACCAGCACCATAGGGTCCTGGGTTAGACGATGAGCACTGAGCGGTCAGAGTAACATGAAATGCCAAAGGGCATGCAGAAGACTTGCCTATAATGACGCCGAAGAGAAAGGCCCAGCAGGCTTCCCCTATGTACAACTGCGGAGACGACGAGAATGAGGATCACGATGGAGGGGGTGGGAACGAGACAGACCTTTTCGCGAATGAAGAGCGAAAACATGCCAAACTGGGACGGATGCATTCATTTCGGGTGAAAGTAAGAGAGGTGGAGGAATCAACTGACCACTACGACGAAGCCTCCCAAACATGCGTACGCGATGTGGGGAATCGTTGGACTAAGCTAATAGATTCTAGGATGAGCGAGTTGGGATGTGATGTGAGAGACTGGGTGAGGCTGACCGGATGGAACAACATGGTGTCGACCGAGGAAGAGGGCGCACAGGTTGTGCGGGGTCGCGAACGTTCTGCTAGACGTCGAGGAGGAGGTCAAAGACGTCGTGAGTGACTTTTGAGGGAGTAAAAGTCAGTTAACTTGGCAGGGGCTTGAGTAGTAATAACCGAATTACGTCAGTCGGAAGCCAAGTGGGGAGAAAACTCGGGATGGTTTCTGGAACGACTAACTCGCTGTTTATATATGTACGGATCAGTAACTTACTTATGTACATACTAGAGAATTCAGGGATCGATGAAACACGTTCTCTCCTCACGTTCTCTCCGGAGTTATGCGTTTGTGAAAACGGCGTTCTCGATTTTCTAACCCCTCTCCTCGAGATCCCGGGCCGGCCGCCGCAGAAACTTGTTGGACTCGCTCGAGGCTGATATGTCTGGCGAGGACCTTCCCGGCCGTCAACGAATAAGCTCAAATCTTCCCCTGCCGCTCTTTACGTCCGTTGACCGTAACTTTTGTCGTCTTGCCAACGATGCCGCGGGCTGGCACCCGCCGACTCGGACCTGAGTCTCAGTTTTGCCGGCTTCGCGTAATAACCGGTCACACGGCATCGGTGACAGGGAGAACTTGAACTTCAACCGCCCCGGGTTCCGCGTTTGCCTTCTACTGGTCTCTTGTTTTTTTTTGCCCATCCTCGTCAATCACTATTACTTAATATCTGATTTGTGTATGTATCTTGCGATAAGGCCTATCCTATATCGGACCTCCTTTATCGCACTGACGAGATCATGATCCGACTTACGATACATAACCCAACCCAACTCCACGAGCGCTGCACAGCCATGCATTATGCCCACCGAATTCGGCATTATTATTCCATGTACCTTTTCATCTGAACCTCCTTTAGGTTTCGCTAGCTCGCTCTCAAAGCAAGTTTTTACTACTAGGCCCACCTTGGCACCCAAGCGCATCTTATGTGCCTATTTTTTCACCCTGCCAAGGGATTGTGTCGCGGACCCTCGCAACCCCACACAGCATCCATGTGTCTACTGCAATCCTTCTGAACGTCGTCGACCAACATCGAATCGAGACCTCATCGTTTGTTGTTTAGGGTTTCATCCCATGCGGACCGCTACGCATGTCCTCCGCACATCATCCACCAAGAACGCATGCAAACAGGTGGCATGACGGTCTCTGAAATGATTTTCTGTCGTACTCGACACAATTGCTCAACGTTCTCGAGCGCGCCAATTCTGCCTCAGGTTATTGAATTCATCGTCTTGTCGATCACACAATGTTAGGTGTCTTGTTATGGACGTTCTTCGACCTCGATGCCTACACATTCTCGACCGGTACCGCCAGCTCGATCATACAACGCTTACTTCATTCATATGCGTGTTTAGTGCGTTGCCCAGCGGTCGACAATCCTTATCTCCTTGAGTATCCCCGCTGCCGAGGAGTGTATGACAAAACCAACATTATTGTTCCAATAGAATAACACTTTCATTTCAACGGATTCCGATCTTCACTTTGGTGGGCTGCACCATTCTACCCGTAGGGTTCGTCTGTGCAGCACGTGCATTGTGACCTTTAAAGTGATTTGTTGGTCAGCTCCAGCGCTTCTTTCGGCTTATCAAGCGGAACCTGTCCTTTTGGTGAGTTCCGCACCTTGACTGTAGACGATGGACCTTGCCAGCGTCAGTGATGGTAATGTATGTTAATCCATTTGCATTCCTTGTCTTACCGACGGGCTTTCCACCGACGGACCAATCTTTCAGAACCTGGGCCTCCCGTCCGCTCCAGGCCATCTCGAGTGTCCAACGTTCGTTGCCGATTCAGTCACAAATCCAATGGGCATCTCCGACGTAGATCGACACCCATACATTACGATCAAGGAGTCGAGCGATGTGGGTGTAAGTCTCGTGATATTCAGGATCCTGAGGTTTCTTCTGAAAAAAGCACGAACTGCAGCACAGCTCATGACATCGAACTGATTGATACAGGATTCACGGGTCCATCTCTGGTACCTATACCCAAACATCAATTGGCGAACGTTTACGAGAACGATGGCTCTCACAGCTTCTTCCATCCGCAGGTAGGTACTTTTTTCAAAGGTGCCATTGGCATTGATGACAGGCGTGCTCGACCCACCTGATATCCGAAATCGGAAACTTGTTGGAGGCGGTCGTGCATTGAACGTCATAGTACGAAGGGCACATCGTGACCTGGTCAACCTTACTGTTTCCTGACCACGAACGTCGGCCAGTCAATCAGTCGCACCGAACGTGCGAGGTCATCATCATACCGATCATAAGGGAGGTCAAATTGACTGTCCTTGCAATAGCGGACATAGATCTGGGCTGCAAATATGAGGAGATAATGTTTTAGTCGTCGCAATGCGGTGAGCGCGCGCTGATGAGGCGGAATAAGGAGACTGTTTCAAACTCAAGATTGACTGTGACGACGCATGGTCGAGAATGGCCATCGATAGCAAACCGAGCGTGCTCAGAAACATCCTGGATGATGAACAGGTAGAATGGAATATGGAAGAGGAACCCGCACACACTAGCTTTTCATAGTTCTGTTGGCTGCATATGCATCAGAGCGTTCGCTAGCAGTTGCTCTACGCTAGCTGTGTCCTGTCATTACGTGACTGAACATGCTAGTATATTGGACGCCGTGCGAAGAAGACCTTGACGAGTGGAATGTTATACTATGTAACATTCCAATCTTACACAGCTCAAAGTCTTCCATTGGGTTTACCGAACCATTAGGGGAACAATTCGCTCACAACTGTTGACGAAACAGTTTCTTTGATCAGATGATGCTTCAGTTCGAGTAATGCTCCACACTGAACGTAGCGATAAGTATGCAGTGTTGGTTGTTCGGGACAGGCTAAGCCATAAGTATTTACATAAATAGTTGGTTCCTGCCAAGACTGTAATCGTGGGGGAATTGGAGTTCATGATCTGCAGAACAGAAGTTGGGTACGAAATTCAAATGTGATACGCGTCGCTTTCTGGTGGAAGCGAATGCCAAGGGAGTCTTGAAAAGGCATAGCAGCTAAGCGGTGAACACAGCGCCCTTGAAGGAGAATTGATTAGTGTTTACACGTCATGAGTACATTGAGTCACAGCCCTACCGCATAAATGCCATCAGGAACAATAACCCTGCATCCATTCCGTCCTGAGCGCCTTCATGCAGATATTTGGATAAGGTCGCAGAGGGTTGTAGTCGACATCCTTACATATCGTTGGCAGACCATCCTTCCTTAGGTTGTGGTACTAGAGAGGAGAACTTCAATTCAGGGAAACAGCATTCCGTTCGAATGGCTTCCGACAGCCCCATTATCACGCCTGGAAGTTCATACTAGCTCCTGCTTCACCAACCACTCCTTTACGAGGATGACGATTCCAACGAAACAATGACACTGTTGACACACAATTGAATTGCGCATACATCCATTCGAATGGTTTGCATGCTATTTTCATACCCAGTCAGATCCAAGTAACGCGCTCGGATGGCGTAGACCTCATAGCTCCTGCTTCGCCAGCCACCTCTGTGCAAGAGCTAGTGCCTCTTTGGGTTTATCATACGGGACCTGAGCGTTCGTCAGTCTCATATCCCAGAGTGCAAAGATCAACCCACCATGTGCCCAGCCCCATTGATGGTAGCAAACGTCAATCCCTTAGCACTCCTTGTCTGACCGGCGACCCGCCCATCGACCGTCCATTCTCTCAAAGGCTGGCTTACAAACGCCTCCCGTCCAGTCCAAGGCATCTCGAGTGTCCAGCGTTCGTTACCGATCCAGTTGCAAATCCAATCATACGTTCCGACATAGATGAGTGCACGCACACCGCGCTCGAGGAGTGCGGAAATGTGGGTGTAAGTCTGGTGGTATCCGTCTTGAGCATTGTCGAATGCACCAGAGACAGCATCACTACAAGTGCTGAAATTTCCGTTGACAGATGGGTCCACACCCAGCAGCGTGCGGGTGGAAGGAAGGTCCAGATAGTTCGTGATGTGTCTGAAACTCGATCATGAAAACTCATCGAACAGAGGACATATTCCTTACTTGGTGACAGGATAACAGAGGTCGTTGGGTTCGCCCTCACATGGCTTACTGATGTCGTATGGGTTCCTCCCTGCAGGTATCAGTTAGGACTGTCGACGTGATCCACACATTTCGGATGTACCGGTAGCCATAAACGGAGCAGAAAGCTCGTTCTCGCAAAAGTCACGAGCTGCACCACAGCTCAATGCATCATATTGATCGATACATGATTCGAGAGTCCATTTCTGGCACCGAGGCAACTACACCCAGCATCAACCCGCGAAATTTCTAGAAGCACAAGAAAACTCACGGCTTGCTTCATCCGCACACACGAACTACATAATATTACCAGTAAGTTATGACTTTGTGGAATGTCGTATTCAACTCGCCTAATACTTGAAACCGGGAACACCGAGGCAGCGGTACACTGCATGTCGATGTACGACGCGGTCATGGTGAAATAATCAGTGATGCCGTTCCCTGACCTCCAGCGTTGGTTAGTCGCTCAAGTGGAGGATCTTCGTCATACCGATCATAACGGACTGCAAGTTAATGGGGGTCAACCCGGCCGCGACCAGTCTGGCATTCTGATCGTACACTTCGGCGGCGAAGACAGGGATGTACCGACCCTAGTAAGCCATGTTTCTAGTTTTCCTAAATAGCATAGCTTGCATGAACTTACACCATACGACTCGCCCGCCATGTGGAAAGCACGGCCCTTGAAGGCGCCAAAGTTCTCAAAGAAAATGGATACGAATGCGGCAATGTCTTTAGCAGCCTCCTCAGTCGTGCTCTGTGGGACGGTCAACTACGCTAGCGATTCATGTCGACAGGGCACGCCACCTACCACAGCTTCACCGTAATCGGCATACGAAAAGCCAACGCCAATGGGCTGATCGACAAAGAAGATATTTGCATAGTTGTTCCATGATTCGGGGTGATAGGTGGTGCCATTTTCAGAAAGAGCTCTACAAGGGCCGAGTTCCATAAAGAGGCCCAAACTAGAAGAACACCCCGGGCCTGCAAATTCAAAGGCGGCTTTGTCCTAGACTTGTGATATCCAACGACAGAAACCTACCACCGTTGGTCCAGAATATGATGTCGTCCGTTGCAGGATCATTGCGACTTTCAAAAAAGTAAAAGAAGATGTGTCGGGCTTCAACGTCGATGTAACCCGTGTAAGCACTGTAACACACGTGAGCTTCCCTTTCAGAAGTAGACCCGGTAGTTACCAACTAACTTTACAGTTCCATCACAAAACTGCGATTTCTTTATCCTGACGCTATGTTTCGGGAAGTATGGGTGGCCAAGGGTGGAAAAGCTTTCGACTGAAAGGGTACTGAGATGTTCAATGGGTGTGAACAACCCATCGTCGTAGGGCGCAGTATACGTGGGAAGTCGATTATGGTCCTGTGTAGACGAATGCTTCAAACCCAGAACTGTCTGCGACGACGCTGCATGGCTGAGAGTGGCCAGCGACAGCAGACCTAGCCCACTGAGAAACTTCATCGCGGGAGAGGTTCAGTGTTCGGTTTGAACCATCCTCCCCACTATTTATTATTCTCAGGCTCATGAATCGGTACCTATTTTGGTCTGTCCTTTCTCTCAACGACACAAAGTCCTCCCAGGAACGCCTGAACCCGTGCACAGTAGCTCAGTATATTTACTACCACCGCAATGGGTAATGCAAAAAAATCCAGTCAAGACTTTCTACTGTTTCATCAACACAGGCTATGACTCTCGGCACGCTGCTATAGGTTGAGAACACGGTGACCTACTTGATTATCATTTTGGCTGATTTTATTCATTCGTGCTGGGAGTACGAAAGTCTTCCGATTTCAGCTCAATCAGCGTACATGACTCAGACACGGTCACATGACTTGTCGCTGACATGTATTTGTCACGGACGTGTGCTACATCTAAATATTTTGTTCTATAACTTCATCCAATGTGTTTTTTTACTCCAATACTTGGTTGAGAAATTGTTTGCATGCTAAATAATAATCCCAAGGTCTTTACTTCGTTACTTAGTAGGCGGGATATCTCGGATCTGGAGCTCATACTAAAGGCAGGTGCAGACTGACATCCTCTGATATTTTATTAGATCGCGAACAAACTACCATCAAGCTGCTCTCAAGCTTTTTTCTTTAGTTATAGTGCATACTCTCGCATATTTTTTCAGGATAGTTGAAATGTTATGTTTTGCGTAAGTATTTTGCATTGTAAGGTTAATTGGGACTACTCGTAGTGGACTCAACTAATTTTAACCTGTGACGATCACGACTAGGGCCTGTGAGTCGAATGCATCAACATTCAGCAAGCTGGTCCTCAGAAATGGATACAAGGAACATACCGATCTTTTACTAACAGAGATGTGCCAACGCTGCCAGTCTGTAAGTGGCCAGACTCTAACGTGTTATGAAGTTGAACACGCCGGACCCGGGGGCTACCGCCGCGTTACATGATGAAACCATGTCACCATCCCTCACTGAGCAAGCACCTGACAACCTGGTGATCGCCGATTATGACTGAGATTCCAGCGCAATTTAGCATGTTTCCTTTTCTAAAGACATTGGTGAGTCTTTGGACTTCCATGTGGTTGGTCTCTTTGTGTTGGGTATCTTGACAGGAACAATACCCTTTCAATCAAATTGGCGCAATACCTCGGCTTCATTCTTGCGAGGGCTAGAAGGTCAATCTGAAGAAGTAAGGTATACACATGGTGGATATCACGGCCATGTTGTATCAATCATCATTAAGCTGATGCTTTATTTCCCTATCGAGAGCATGCCTGGTGGCCAACTCCTCGATGTCTATGAGTATTGAACGCTTAAAAAGGTGCAATTATGCATGCTTTCGTCCTCAGGCTCCAGTCACACTGGCACCGACAATTCAAAGTGCCATATCCGAGTTTCCTCACAATGGTCCCCAATTTTGCTATTCTCACCAACGTTTTGCTTGCCTCTGTAGTTCTGGCCGTTCCCTCTTCTTCTTCTCGGTTGGAAACCCACCTTGCTCGTCGCCGCGAGAACCACCAGTCAAAGCCGATGAACCGCATTGACGCGACCGACGGTGCTGCTTCCAACATAGAGTACAGCACCAACTGGGCTGGTGCTGTCTGGAGTGAGAGAGAGGTTAGTATCATGCCCGTGTTTCATAATTGTGCCAGAACTTGTTGAACAGGGAACTTTCACCACTGTCACCGGAACCTTCACCCTGCCCACCCTTAATGGGTCTGACGGTTCCGCGTCCGCTTGGGTTGGCATCGATGGTGACAGCTGCCAAAACGCCATCCTCCAGACCGGCGTCGATTTCACCATTAGTGGCGGTAAAGTCTCGTACGATGGTGAGCCAAATTTATTCTCCATTCTGTATCTATCATTCATCATCCGTTCGTCGCACAGCTTGGTACGAGTGGTACCCCGATTACGCCTACTATTTCGACAAATTTACCATGAGGGCCGGCGACAAGATCAAAACCACTGTCACCGCTTCTTCCAAGACCTCTGGCAAGGCGGTCATCGAGAATCTGACGACCGGCCAGGCGGTCACAAAGAAACTCTCCTCCTCTTATTCTCTATGTGGGCAGGACGCCGAGTGGATCGTCGAAGATTTTGAGGACGGGGGCGGCCTTGTTGCTTTCGCGAACTTTGGCGCGATCAAGTTCACCAACGCCACAGCCTCTGGCTCTGGCAACAAAACCTATACCCCAGATGGTGCTACGATCATTGACATCGAGCAAGACGATGTTCTCACGTCCGTCTCCATCAGTGGGGACACCGTCACCATCAAGCGTATCAAAACGGTTTGACAAGTCGGTAGATACTAGATACCTTTGTGAAGAAATCAAGTCGCATTATTGAGATAAATAGTGTTTGTATTTTTTTGTGGTTGCTGTGGTATATCTGGAAAGGCTAGATAGAATAACTATTATCAGTCGTGTCTTTTTTCCATGGTCCCGTTTGATGAATGCAAAATTTCCAAGTCAAGGAAAGGTGCCAGTAGACCGTCTCCCGCCATGCAGTTCTCGTGTACTCGTAAACCGGCCTCTCATGTTTCGACAGATGTCTCACCATTGTTTGCGAGAACAGCATCATTCTATAGCTGCAGTGAAAGTGAGCCCGATATCTATGTTGATCGTGAGTTGGTCCTGCCACTCTTCAAGAAGGGGTAACATACGACAGGAATACGAAATAAGTAGTATGTATTGAAGTGGAATTCTTTGCGTCTGCGGCGATAACAGGGTCATGGCATGAGGGCCCGGGACCCCCCAAAATGCTATAGAGATCAAATATGATTAAAAATTTTTGGACACAAAAACGACAAAGGATTGATCTGGCCCATGAAATCATTGTCGGAGCTACAGTTATAATGATCAGACACAAGAGCAATTAATTCGGAGCAGTGGGCGACGTCCCACTCTCAGGTCTGCGCGATACGGGACTTGAACCGAGTCGAACGTCGATGTAACTCGTATAAGACGTAGAATACACTGGCACACTGTAAGTTTCTGTTTCAGACATTAGGTGGTCAAGGTCAGAAAGTTCAAGTTACCAAACTGACTCTGCTTTTTTATTGGCACAAACATTCGATTTCCTCATCCTGACGTTATATCCTAGCTTGGGAAATGCCAATGGCTAAAGGTGGTGAAGTTTTCGAACGAAAGGGCCAAGTTTCAGTAAATTTGAGTGTGAGAATAGCCCTTCACCCGGGACCCGGCACCGTGCTAATTTTGAAGGCATGCGTAGCCTGAGCCTCGTACGTGCATTGACCACCATCATCATCATGGGCCCTGAAAGGCTAAAACTGACTCAAAGATGTGTGTGGGTGAGTAGCGTCTGATCATCGTGAGATGCAATCCTTTTTTTTAGCTGTCGGCTGAAAGGGCACGCAGGGGCCCCCACAGGCATAAGCTTGAAGGACCCGTCGTTGTCATGGGGCGCAGCGTACGCAGATCGTTGACAATGCGCATAACTCAGAGTAGCCAGCACTAGTGCCTGCCAGTCGCCGACAATTGTTGGGTCGATACCTGTTTCCCAATCGCCGGAATTCTACTTCCTTGCCTCTCCTGGCACGTTTAGGTACTTTCGAATCGTGTGCTTAACAGAGTTGTCACCCGCCGAGGAGACATCCCCTTAAAACATTATCCAGGAAGTCACCTAGTTATTCGGATCAGCTTGCAGCTGACATTCTTCCAATTAGTGCATACAGTGACACGGCAGGACGTCTCTGTCGAGTTGGGGTGACCCAGTCCATTCGGCAGTGGCAGACTATCCTTGGGAAAAGAAGGGTGGAAGATAACAAATCCAAGGGAACATACAATTAAATTACGCATGCTTCCATGCTAACGCCTTCTGTGCCATTGTCATAGTTCCTCCTCTGCCAACCACTTCTTTACGAGAGCAAGTGCTTCCTTGGGTTTATCGTATGGAACCTGAGGCCTGAGCGTTCATTAGTATCATACCATGACAAGCAAAGATCGACTCACCATATGCCCTGCTCCATCGATGGTAGCAAACGCTAGTCCGTTCGCATTCCTCGTCTTACCGACGACCCGCCCATCGACCGTCCATTCTCTCAAAGGCTGGTTTACAAATTCCTTTTGTCCGGTCCAGGGCATCTCGAGCGTCCAACGCTCGTTACCGATCCAGTTACCGATCCAATCGTACGTTCCGACATAGATGAGTGCACGCACGCCGCGCTCAAGGAGTTCAGCAATATGGGTGTACGACTGGTGGTAAAGGTCCTGAGCTTCGATGAATGCGTTGTAGACATCCATATTACAGAGGTCGAAGTTGAACTCGCTGCCCAAGAATTGGTCCACGCCTAGTTCCGTCCGGGTGACAGGAATGTCCAGATAGCCTTTAATATGTCTGAAACCCAGTCAGGAAAATTCGTCAGGCAAAGAACACAACCCTTACCCCATTGCAGAATAACAGGAGGTGGCAGGGTTTTCTCCTCCACATTTCATGCTGATATCGTATGGGTTCAATCCTGTGAGTATTCAGTTAGGATTATCGACGAAATCCACTCAATCAGATGTACCAGTGGAGCGGTATGGATCGCACAGCTCCTTGTCACAGAATGCGCGAGCTTCGCCACAACTCGATACATCATATTGGTCGATACATGACTCGAGAGTCCGTTTTTGGCATTTGGGCAACTACATCCCACATTAACAAGCGAAATTTCTAGAAGGACAGGAAAACTCACAGCTTGCCTCATTCGCACGCACGTACTACGTTACAAGTAAGTGCCTGCCTTGTGCAAGACCGTACTCAACTTACCCGATACTCGAAACCGGGGGGACTGAGGCAGCTGTACACTGCATGTCGATGTACGATGGTGTCATAGTGAAAAAATCGGTGAGGCCATTTCCTGACCCCAAGCGTAGATAAGTCGCCCGAAATAGAAGACTTTCGACATACCGATCATCAAAGAAAGGGATATAACGACCCTAGAAAGGCACGTCGCTTTCCCTCTCGAAAAACACAATCTTTATGGACTTACACCATACGACTGCCCCGCCAGGTGGAAAGCATGGCCCTTGAACGCGCTGAAGGTTTCGAAAAAGATGAATATGAATGCAGCAATGTCTTTGGCAGCCTCTTCGGTAGTGCTCTGTGGGATGGTCAGCTACATTGGGGGTCCATGTCGACCGGGTCTTACATACCACAGTTTCGTCGCGATCGGCATAAGAAAAGCCAACACCAATGGGTTGATCGACAAAGAAGATATTCGCATTAGTGTTCCATGATTCGCCGTGATAGGTCGTGCCATTTGGAGAAAGAGCTCTACAAGGACCGAGTTCCATAAAGAGACCTTGAGCAGAAGAGCATCCCGGGCCTTTGATCCAGTGTGCATGTCATGCTATATGATGTTGTATGTCGAGGACCGAAACTTACCACCGTTGGTCCAGAATATGATATCGTCCGTTGCGGGATCATTGCGACTCTCAAAGAAGTAAAAGAAGATGTGTCGAGCGTCAACATCGATGTAACCCGTGTAAGAACTAGAACACGCGTGAGCTTCTTTTTCAGACATTGGACGGTCAAGGTCAGGGATTAGAAAGTTACCAACTGACACTGCTTTTTCGCCAGCACAAACATTTGATTTCTTCATTCTGATGCTGTATTCTGGGAAATGCCAATGGCTAAAGGTAGTGAAGCTTCCGAACGAAAGGGCGCTCGGGTGTTTAATGGGTCTGAATGACCCGTCGTCGGAAGGCATAGCCTGAGCGTGCGCAGATTGACCATGGTCCTGTGCAGACGATTGCTTTGAGCCTAAAACCGACTGCAAAGACGCATGACTGAGAGAAGTCAGCCACAGTAGACTAAGCCCACTGAGAAACATTGTCACGGGAGATTGGGCAACTCTCTAGACCATCCCCCGTTATTTATTCTCGAAGGGCTCACCCAGCCCACAGGCACCTTGTTTGGGGCCTGGGCCTGGGCCTGAACTTACACATGGTCAACCGGTCACAGGTGTATCGGTCTGATCTTTCTCTCCTGAACCGACGGAGCTAACGAGGTACGGAGTCTGCCACCTAGCCATCTGATCTCACCGAGACCTTGTCCATTGACACACAAGAAAGGGGTAAAACTACTTCTTTGTGTTCATCTTTGCGATACTTTTCTCGCTCCTCGTTCTACCCTTGCTTGTCTTCTTCGGAGGTATGCCATCGTGCTTCTTGGCAGCACTAGCCTTACGGACCCTTTCTCGTTGTTTATTCTGCACGGGTACGCCTTGTTTGGCTAGCGCAATCCTGGCCTTTTTCTTAGCCATCCGTCGAGCGATACGGTCGGCATCTGCTCCCTTGACACGTTTTCTCTCATCCTTGGTAAGTTTGACCAATTTCTCCCCGAGAGACGGGTCTCCCTTTGGAACAGATGGTACCGGGGTGCGATCAGATTTCCTTGCAGGTTTGGGAGGGGTATTCTTGACACCAGAGGTACCCGGTATCGTTTTACACCGTTGGACGCGCAGTTTCCGTTTAGCGAACTTGAGCTTCCCGTGTTCAAACGCGAGGATTTCGTCGACACAAGTTCGGTCCTAAAGGCACTTCTTTTTCAATACGCCATTATTTCAATCGCAACGAAAAGCATACGAACAGAGAATTGCACGTATGCAAAGCCTTTGCCGAGTTGTGTGTCCTTGTCGCGAATCATGCGTACGCGAGTAACCCAACTCTTTTGCTTGTTCCCATCTTGCAATCCTTCGGAGACAGGAGGTCCTCGCTCCGCGCTTACGATGCTCTCGAAGAAGGCCCGCAAATCATCCTCTTTGCTTGCAAAATCGAGATTACCAACAAAGACGGTGAGCTTAGGGTCTCCAACAACCGAGTGCGGTAGTGAACTCTCTGCTAAACTATCAGTTGCGGATTTCTTTACGACTGCGTCAACCCGAAGCATCCGATCCAGAAACATCGTGCCGCTGCACTTTTCGATGGCTAGACGCGCGGCCTCGAAGGGGTCCATGACAGGGGTTAGAGGAGGCAAGTTCGCTGGTCTTAAGTGAGCAGGTGGGGGGTGAGCGAAGACAACGTAGGCGTGCACAGAATCCGCTTCCGGGTGAATATCCTTGTTGATAAACGCAATCTTCTTTTTTTCACTAGGTGTAAGGAATTTCTTTTCATCTGTTTTAGATGTGTCCGCAGTGCGTGCATCGCGCCACGAGGAAGCGCGATCTCGTTCATGTTGCCGGGGCTGCTTGCTCTTTACTTCATCGGTGATTTCCGGGAGCTTCGATGTGGGCGTTTGGAATGCGACCGAACGGAAGCGAGTGGACTCGATTTTGGCCGTTGGGACGAAAATGAGAATATGTCGATGTAGCTGCTTTTGCAAAGGCTAAACAGGGGGATGTCGTGAACAAACACGCTGACAGAGCTTCCTCTATCACTTACACGCTTCACTGCAACCTCGGGTGTGAGGTTTCCGATGAATATCGTGCGCGCGTCACGTCGTTCTTTCGTTTCATCTGACGGCGCATGCTTTTCCTTTCTGCTTGCTAGTTTGCTCGGTTTCTCCCTCTGAATGGTTTCATGGACCAACACAGATGAATCCGGGTTTTCATCCTTGTCCGAGGAAACGCTCTTTGAGCTTTCTGGCTGCTCTGCATTGGAGGTTCCGTGTTCTGATGTAGGTTTCGAGGCAATCAGGATGCGTTTTTTCGAGCTTTTCTTCTGTTTCCCAGGAGGAGAAGCGGATGATGAGGAGATGTTAGGCAGAGAAGGTTTGGAGCGTTTCTTATGCGGTTCGTCAGCATGCACGTCGGATGTTCGTTTCTTCCCCTTCTTTGCGGGACTGTCGTTCGAGGCGGGCTCTGGATGCTCCTCTGCCGTCTATGGTGGAACGACTAAGAGAACTAGCTTGCGAGAACGCCATAGAGTGCTTACTTGTGACTGAAATAGTGTGTCGAGCTCAGTGTCTATGACTTTCTTCTTTCCAGACGACTTGGATCCCAGCAAAAAGGTAGCGAGACTCATGCCAATGTAGTCTACCGTAGGCAGACCCTTGAGTAGGAAGATAGTCGTTCCTTAATGCCAGTGGTACTTCACCAACCTTATGGATGGATTACTAAGCAAACTAGCCAGGATCTGGTTAAGCGCGCTACATGGTCATTTCACTAAAAGCTGAGGTACTATTCTTCTCAGATAAAAGCGCCGAAGTTCGAACCACCTGCAACCAGTCTTCAAGTGACAGCACCAAATACTTGACCCTCCTGGGAGCTTCGAGCTTCCCAAAGTTACAACTTGAAGGAACTTTCTTTTGTCATGTGTGACACCGGCAGCCCTGCCAGGAACATGGGAATTCGGCGCCATAAGCTAGATCATGGGCCATTCCTCAAAGGCACCCTGTCCGAACCGGAAGAAGCTGATATTACCGGCATCCACGACGGCTATCACGATGGTCTTCTTTCCAGTTTTCAGAGCAAGGAACGGATTTGGCTTCGGCTGTGTAAACGGAGGTCTGGTCTGGGGTGTGGGGGCTGCGCGGAAGGAGGGAAGGAAGGAGAAGAGGCGTCGGAAAATCGACCACCAGGTAGGGGGCCAGTCTGTTTCTAATTGAGACGGGGTCACCTCGCTTCGTGTTCCTTGCTGAGACGCTGAGATCGAAATTAGTTGACGATCCTCCGTCGGTCGAGAATCACCTGGCTGTTTTGGGGGTGCTGTAATTCCACGTTTGCGAGGTGGTGGAAGCGGCATTTCAGGCAGTATGTCGAAAAGCGCAGTCAGTTCCTGCAAAGATGGAATAGACGTTGTTCGCGCACTATATGTGCGACGGTTAATAACAAAACACGGATAACCTGCAACGCATTATGGTAACTAACTCGACGACCACGATATAGAAATCTGGGGCGGGAGGAACTGTCTTGCGGAATGGTGTCGATGGTTTATATGCATGAAAAAAGACCTTGTATGGTGACGGTGCAGACGACTTATAAGAAAGCTCGGATTTTACAGCTGGCGAGTGTAGGGGTATGGTATGGCCACAAGGTATGAATCGTAGTGCCCTGAAGATATGCTCTGGACCAAGGATACAAGGTTAGATAGATGAACGGATACAGAGAAAGGACTCACGAGCTGTTTTCTGCCGGTGGGGTTGAAGTGGCCTCCACCACTCGATCCCGTGAAAAACTCGAACAACATTTACAACCTTCGACATAAAGTGACAGAAGAGTTCCGTGAGCCTTCGTATTGCAGTCTTCGGCTCGGTAGCCGTAAGTGGAACCAGTAGTGGAACCGGGTACTCGGGTGTTGGAGGTTCAGCTCGCATCAAGATAAAACCAAGACGTTTCAAATACGCATACACCTTGGCATCGTTGCAGTAGCAAATGAGCAAGCGATGCCTCAGAGGGTCTCCAAATGAGTCACCTGATATCGTTCCAGAGTTATTCCTTCACGACCGATCATTTCGGCAAATGCTTGCTGGACGGACATGGGCCCTCCGGGACTCTTTGTTTCAGAAGTCGAGGGATCCAAGGTCGATGTCTCATCAGAAATAGATTTATAACAAAACAGAGCACCGCGTTCGATAAGATACAAGGCTTCTTCTGGGAGTAGCTCGAGCCGTTTTGGAGTTTTAGAGGATAGACCAGTTGGATCGTTATCTGTGTTGTTACATTGTACCATCCGAGATATGGAGTGACCCATTGTCGAGAAGTGTATTCCACGAGCAGTCGTCACATGCACGCGATCAATGGAAGGGAGCCAGATACCATAGCTTACGGTTTTGCTGCGATGGTACTTCAATACAAAATGCCCGTAGTTGACAATCTAGCAGTGAAACTAACCTAGAAATGGTCCTGCTGGTGCGAAGAGCCTCGAACATTGCACCCCGCGAGCGGTCAAGGACATGAAGCTGTAAACCGGATCCCCCACCGGGAGCAGGCTCAAAGTCTTTTTCACCGCGTTTTGGGATAATGGGCCGTGCAGCCGCGCCGGGTTTGCTGTTGGACGTCCAGCATCCAAGGGGGACTGGTGTATCGGAAGATACTCACGGAAGTTTCGTCCAGTCAAGTCCACCATCTTCGTCGCCAGAAGAGTTATCGTCTCCGTCTTGGATTTTTTCTGGTCGTGGGTGTGGAATTTCGAGTGTATCATCCATGGTTTCTTGACAAGAAGACTACGCGGCTTGATTGATTCAGATGACTTGAGAGTTGCATCCCATAAATGGTTATCATTCCAGGCTATATAACCGGCATTGCCCGCTTATCTTCCGTTCCGTCCACCGAAACGAAATGGAATCCGAACGCAAGCCCTCATTCATCCAGTCTCTCATCGTGCGCAGCCCAGTTCCTTTTTTTTGAACCATTCGCATGAACATTTTCGACTCTCCTCATTTTCTTTAGGCAGGAGGTGCGGCTGGTACAGCCGTAGACCTGCTTTTCTTCCCAATTGACACCGTCAAAACGCGGTTGCAGTCTACTCAAGGTTTCATCAAGGCTGGTGGCTTCAAAGGGATTTACAAAGGCGTCGGCAGTGTTGTTGTGGGTAGCGCGCCAGGAGGTGAGTCTTGCCGGGTTTGTTGATTAGTTACTTATGACTGTGGAACAGCGGCAATATTCTTCTCAACTTATGAAATGCTTAAGCAGTCTTTGCCCTTGCACGGGCAGTTATCCCCGCTCAACCACATGATTTCCGCGTCTGTTGGCGAAATTGTACTCGTCTTTTTTCATTGCCTTGTCTTGAGACCCTGACTCACACGTTTAGGCAGCCTGCTTGGTCCGCGTTCCGACTGAAGTGATAAAAACGCGTACGCAAACATCGTCTTATGCGTCGGCAACCACGTCATTAGCTGCCGCAAGGCTGGTCCTAAAGCATGACGGTTTAAATGGTTTTTACCGTGGGTTTGGAATAACAATTATGCGTGAAGTGTGTTATGCTGGTCACAGATATTCCGATATTGCTTCTTACCCATTCCACAGATCCCATTCACTTCTCTTCAATTCCCCTTGTATGAGTATTTGAAGCACCGATTCTCCCTAGCTTTGGACGGGCGCCCACTCCACGCTTCAGAGGCTGCAATATGCGGTAGTATCGCGGGTGGTGTTGCAGCTGCTCTGACGACACCTCTTGATGTTCTCAAAACGAGAGTGATGCTGGACATGCGGGTACGTATGCCATCTATAAGCTATCTTCTCTAGCAGGTTAATAACGAAATGTGAAGGACCCCAGTTCAAAAATGCCCTCCCTGCTAAATCGTTTCAACCAAATTTATGTCATTGAGGGACCGAGGGCATTATTTGCTGGCGTTGTACCACGGATACTTTGGATATCGGCTGGTGGTGCTGTATTTCTTGGTGCCTACGAGTGGGTTATTGGAAGTCTAGTTCATAGATGACTTCTCGGTGCTGCCAGCGACAATATCAGGACCAATGAGACCTATTTGAACATCGTACGCTGATCATTCTGACATTATCCAAGCCACAACGTTACTTAAACTAACCAAACCTATCACCTCCAACAGTGCGCTTGTGAGGTTCAGGGTATCATAGATCCAAGGGAATCAAAGACATGGTAACAAATGATCAAGTCCTTCAGAACAGATGAAATGCAGGAGAAAAGAATGAGCATGAGCATGATGGACACGACAAAGCATCAACATGAAACGAGAGATAGCAGTGTATGAACATGAACCAGTCCTCATGTGATATCTATGGTTTTCGTGTTGTCGATCGTTCTGGGATCAATCTTACTGCCCGAGCTAGAGGTTCCCAAAGAACCACTGAATCCACTCGATCCTTGGGATGGCGCGCGAAATTCCGACAGGGTAAATGAAAGCGAATTGTCTTGTTCTCGTCGAGCAGTCTCCCGGAGATTGAAGAAAACACGAGACGCAAGAAGGCTGTGCAAGACCATTTGAGGTCTATGAAGCGCCATGGAACGTTAGCAAAGCAAAGGCTGGCTGTTTCGGGAGAAGGAAACCAACGAATTGAGAACATCAGAGGATCGAACCTGCACCTCGGGATCAACAGTTGTCTAATCAATTGATACAATGGACTCACCAATGTAACGACGGTATTGATCACAGAGAACACTGTCAAATATGTCAGTTACTACGAACAAGGAAGCTATATAAACATTATAGGCTTGCCCAATATAGCGGCCATATACATAACCCCGTCACGATATAGTGTCATGATTAATCGACCAGGAGGGTTGTGTCGTGTCATTCTCCGGAATGCTATGCAGTTCAAGACCACCATACCTATAGGGTTGGAATGGTTTGGAACAGTGCTGTGGGATCGAAGACAATGACACATTACCCGTTTCATAACATATCAGACAAATGTACTGAACCCCAGTAGCTACTGGAGTTTCCAGCCCAGCGCAATTGAGAGCCTGGTAGACCGCTGCAAAGCAGACACTATGAAGAAATGAATATATGTGCCAAGGTGAGACCTACAGTTTCCAGATGGTGATGCAATGGTCTCAGAAACAGTGATGGCAACCACAACACACACCTTTGCACGATATCAATCGAAGTCGATAAAAACCACCACGTATAGAAGTACATACCACGAAAAATGTACACATTCCAATTAGGATCTTTTTGTCGCGCTTCCAGAAGGCGTATGTTCGCACAAGAAGTATCACTTCCAAGTTCAGTTGAAAGTTTGATCGTACTTTTTATTATTCTGGAAACTTCTCACATTCTGCCAGGGCTATGCATACATAGTATATAGCTGGAAGGGGTGTTCAAGAAATTTGCATCTTGATGAACAGACAACGAACCGTTTGCTGCCATCCCGAGGGTACCACACTGTATCGGGTCAACCCAATCATCGACCTGATACGAGAAATAGATTGTCTCACATAATCCTTGTCGACCCCCCTTCGGACGAGCGACGCTAGACAATTCACCTTCTGATTTGCTAACCACCGAGTAAGATGCCGTTAACCTACTTGGAATTTCCATCGCAATGGCAACAAATGGCAGATAACGTGAACTTGTAAAGTGGATCCTTGCTACCGTCCACCTTGTGCCATACAACCATTCCACCTTCGCCAAATGTAGCAACTGAAGTTCGCCACAAAACCGCCGACTAACCTCTTGTGCCAACGTAAGAAAGTAATCGAAAACCTGGAACATGTCGGTCAGTCCATTGGTGATTTCAAAAAACCTGATAGAGTCGTCTTACAAGCAGTGCAACAGCAGCCACTGCGACATCTGGGTCAACCAACGATTTATATGTAACAATTGAATGATGGCATACAAATACCGCGCTGCGAGAATAGGGATATAAGACAAAGATCATGCATCTAGAGTGGAGATGAACTTGCCTCTGATATTTGTAAAAACGCCTCCGCCGCCGGCGCGAGTTGATCGGTGGTCATTTTGTCTGGTGTAGACGGTAGTACAGCCCGGGCGATTATTAGTCTGGGAATACCTTCGACAATGATATCTGTTTATACTCCTAACCAGTGTTGGACGTCCTTGCTAGCAGTTCGACGGACCTGGATACTAACTGCAAGATGTAGGCGCTCATTGTCAACATGGACTCGGAGTCAGTAAATGGGATTAAGTAAGCCCAAGGTAAATATAGTACAGCGCTCCGACGGGTACAGCCCGTAACTTGAACCCGATGATCATGATACATAGTTTGACCGACGGGCCACATATTGGTTGATTGATCTCCGGGCTCAGGCGCTCAAGCTACTACACATCTCGCCGGTGTTCGTTTGAGGGGGTGTGTGAATTTGTCGTTGTCGAGAATCGATCACCATCGATCAAATCGTTTACAAAGTTTTGTCACTGGAATTTGCAAGCTTACGGCGTATCATCCTTCTTGATATCAGGAACGTGGTACGCCCAAGCATTTGCATTGCGGCTGAAATACGTTAATGGTGACAAATACACGTTACAAACCAAGCAGCCAACCTGTACAAGAGGAAGGTTCTCTGCACTTTGCACTGCGATTCCAAACAGTCTGATCTGTCCTAGGGTAGCCTATGAGGTGTTGCTCACAATTTGCTAGCACCCAACCTGAAACGTGGAAACAGATTACGTCATACATCGAGCTAGTAACGCACATCGCGTGCCTTGCCAGGGTAACCAACTTGAATACTCCTATCAAGCCGGAAAACAGAGAGGCGCGCAACGAGCATTGTACTGTGCTGAAACATTGTCCTTTGCATGTATTCGGCTTTACTTACCTGTATGCGGTATCGTGAACCAAATGAAAAACATGTGACAGACACGATATCCGCCGCACTGGAAGCATTCCTGTGTGGTCCGTTCTACTTCAAGTTTTCTATTGCATGTGATGTCTTGATCCGGCTCGGGCGTGCGCTCGTGTCTACGTGCCGTACTCTGACTATACGTTCCACCGGCAAAGGAGGGACTCTATCTCGGCCGAAGTCGACAGACGCGCGTTGTAGATTCTATGACTTCGAATTCATAGCGGCGAGTTGCGGACTGTGGCAGACGCCCATGCACCACGTTCATCCCGTTCACTCCGTTCACTGACCTGGTTTACGTGTCGTTCTGGGAATCACCTTTCAGACGTGGTTTAGGTCATCTTCCACGCAGCTTCACATGCTTTATTATCGGGGCTACGCACCTCCGCGTTTGTATTTCAAACCTCTAGTTATAAGTAGAGTAGCCTCGCGTAAAGCACCATTCGCCGAGCTAAATGAAGATCAGTGAACTCTGCACGACACATGTCGTGATGTGCACAGTGCAATGCTCCCACAACAAGAGCGCCACAGGACGAGTCCTATTTGCAGGTTACTTAGGTTGATCCGTGGTTGGTTCGAAGGCACATTTGCGTCAACGTTATTTCAACTATGAATGCTGTGTACAATGCCTGCAACCCACACGCGATCACCACGGGTAACCACCTTCGATGCAAAGAACTCCCCGAGCATGTCTGTCAACCGTGCGATTAACTGGACGTCTTCTTCCCGATTTCGATCAAGAGCCTCCGGCATGTCTGAGACAGGTGAAAGGGTCTGGAGAGCGACCTGCTCGGAGAAAACACAAAAACTCTCAGCAACCATGGATATCGGGAATGATTAATCGCCGCAAACGCACCATGATCGCATCAACAACGCCATCGACACATTCATCGTTCGAGGCAGCACACTCTTCTCCCACTGCGCGAGCTCCACCGCCTTCGAGGACACCCTTCCGAACGGCCTCTTTTCCGATGCCGACCAATCCGCGAATCGCGCCCTCCCGAGTGCCGAGCGGTTTTGGTGTCCCTCTTGGTTCTGCACTCGAGGCATCTTGCGCAATCGTGAGCGACTCGAAACCGTTTACGACCACTGAGCTCGAAGCAGGCGCGGACGTCGAGCCGCCGCCACCCAGCAGTGCTACCAGGAGAGTCTTCATGATACGAGGAGAGAGAGAGGGATACGTCGTCGAGTGTTGCGTCAACAACCGGCCCAGTGTCTGAGCGGCCGCAGTGCGAAGGTGGGTCGCATGGGTTCGCGGTAGGCTGGAATGCAGGAGCGTGGACAGGATAGAAGGCAGGATTTGGTGTAGCTGAGTGGGGCGGTCATCGCACAGAC
>JBBPRP010000116.1:0-23855 GCA_038093135.1 Leccinum longicurvipes
TGCAGCTTTTGGCGAGGCTGCCCATATTGCCGTCACCCTCCGTATGCACGAAGAAGCATCCTATGAAGGATTGGACCCCATCGAATGCGAGGTCCGCCGCAGGTCTTTCTGGTTACTTTTTGGTGGTACGTTGCATATCTCCCTTCAACAAGCATATATTCTTCATGCATCTATATCAGCCGACAAATCTATGTCCGTTTTGTTGGGACGACCAATCTGCCTCCGTGACGAGGATTGTACAGTTCATTTCCCCAAAGAGCTTGACGATGAATAGTACGTACCCCCTTCACGAAATGATCATCATCTGACAGTCGCATCGCCCTTGCATTATTGTCTGTCTAGTATCACACCTAGTGCTTATTTGCCACAACCACATGGAAAGACGGCGATCGTGTCCGGCCTAAATTATATATCTAGGATGTTTGCCCTATTGGGTGAGATATTGGTCCGCATCAGAGTAGATAAACGATCGCCTCCCCAGGGACAGTTTGCTACTGCTCGTCTCGAGGAGGTCCAGTCTTTACATTCGCGCATTCTTGGAGCCCTTGTGCATGCACCAGAGCCATTGCGTTTAAAGCAGACTCACCACCCCAACCACGTCCCAACGGACTACGGCGGAGCCGGCTTTAGGCAGGCTACCTTTGCGGAAGTGAAAGACTTTTTTGATAACCCTAAGGCGTCGCGTGCAAATGCGTTGAACCCGTTCCTTGTTATGCAAGCGAATCTTTATGTGACCCAGGTAAATCTTTGTTCAGTGTCAATTTGCTTCATGACTTGGTAATCAGACATACACAGCAACTCGTCCGATTTGTCATTGAGCAATACCGTGATGAACTTGTAACCTCTTTGCAGGGCAGTATCGATGAGCATCAAGTTGCGGAAGATGGAGCAGCCGTTGCAAGTGATCTTCTTAATATCCTTCACAGGTGATTTCTATTATATGCCCAGATTATATGCATTCTGGAAAAAAAAAAACTCTGTTAGCATACCTATCCAGTCAATTGCTACTAACGGACCTTCATTGGTATGATGCTCGCAGTTAACCGACGCTTTCCAGAAACTGACATTCAACAGGTCCACAAAGTGCGGTTCGTCGCGTCTACATTGCTCGAAGCGGTTTGCAAAGCGGAGACTGCTCCTGCGTCTGCCGCACGTGCGCATGGATTCCTTTGTGAGTGATAAGTCATCATCAAGTATTGTACCAACTGGCTGATCATGATTGTAGGGGATTTCTTATCAATTCTGTCTGAGATTGAACGGAATTATCTGTAAGTTCCTTTATTGAATACTCTCTGTCAAAGCTGTTACCCTTAGTAGCCTCGACGATGACAAAGATGGTACTACGTCGAGTGCGGAAGCGATACAGGTGGTCTGACAACTCTGCCGGCTTTCCAATTTTCGTGGTACCTCGTTATTGCTGTGTGCCACTGGCGCTAGTACGTGACCGTCGTTTCATTATATTTATATCCATCATCATTCTCTGGACTCGTGTAGCAACAACTATATGTATAATGTGTATCTGGGTGCCTCCGACCGAGAAAGCAAACGAGGTCGCCCGAAAAACTTTGAAACTTTCAAGTAGGACAATGTCCCGTCGGATGTTCGCCCCTAGCGGGTGCGGGTCAGTGTCTAGATTGGTACCTCTTTTGGACGGACTCTGGTCACCAGCCTAATCAGCGCCAGCCATGTGGCCCCGCACGCTCCCTCAAACGCGACCATGCCACACGCTGATAACCAGTCGTACCAGTACCCTCGTCGTGCCCCTGCGTCCGGCTCAAAAACAAGCTTGAGTCAACGCATCACGCACCCCTTGCCATCCCCACAAAACGTGCCGTCGAGGTAGTATCCATTGCACCTCCATAGCCCTAGAACGCTCGTCGTCACTCGTGTGCGCTCTCGCTCACTGCCTGCGCATCCATTTTGCGCAATCACAAACGCACTACGCGTTAATGAATGCGAGCACTCCGCTCGCACTTGCAGCGTGGTGACGCCACGACTTCACAACGACATGAGAGGAGACTGATGCAGCGAGACGATTTTGCAACGACGCGAGGGCATGGTCCAATGATAACGCGACGAGATGATAGGTTTCCCGGTGCCAGTCTACGTTGGTACTTAATGTATACAATAAAGAAATAATGCATATCTTTGCTTACAATGGGTCTATGATTGTGTCGTCGTACACCAAAATACTAAATGTGAACCTGTATATCAAGGTTTCCCCTTCTGTCCTCGGGCAGAGTGCCATCATGTTGTATAATGTGTCGAACATCTTCTCTGTTGGCAATATGGGTCGCCTGGTCGCCTGTTACGCGATCGTCGTTGAGGGAACACAAATAATACTAGATACCTTGCGCCCGTGACGGAAAGCTCTGGGAGAGCGGTGCCCTGGTCCATTCTTCTTTTGGTTTCTTCCGCAACCCTTATGCGCGACCCTGTAACTGGTGAGGATTGGAAGTACGTCCATGAATTGAAGCTGAGGCCCCAGACTAGCATCTCAAGCGCGACGTTCAGGACTCAGAGGTGGCGAAGTTTGATAGGAGATGTAATGGTATTCGGCTGCAAGCCATAATGAGCGGATGGAGTGTGCAACAAAAGCGAAACGCACTAGATCGAGCTCTGTCCTGAGCTCTGCTGTGACAGTTTCCATCATTTCCGTCCGCCCCTTGTAGTATACCGTCATCTTCTTCCCTATGTCCCCTGTTTACCTTTTCGTACTGTCATTCGCTCTAAAAGGTTATCTGCACACAATGGCACACATCGTCACTATCGTGTGGTGGATCAAAGAAAGACACTTACCATAATCATTTATTGTTCTTCATCACACTACCTACGATGCACGGCGGCACGAGACAGTTGTGGTTATGATCCCCTAGAGAGATCATCTCAGTTATTTGACAGCAAATAATTAAGTGAAGCACTCGTATATAGCTCCGCTTTCAGCATGTTAGGCGTGATTGAATCTTCTTCTGCAAGCTTGTACTTCTGATTGATAGCGGCACTAGCGACCCCGAGTCGATGTTGCAGAATAGATTTCCCACGATGTCCGGTACCGTGGGAACAATGGCGCCTTTGAATACGACGTGTGTGCTGGTGCTAGGGGAATCAATATTATGCTGGGGCATAAATCGATAACGGACGGTACGAGTGAGAACGGTGAAACAGGGTCCACGGTAGGGTTTTTTTTAATCCTGAATTTGAGACTAGCCTTCACTGGCAAGTGCGACCGAGGGGCGGTCTCAATCCGGAAGGCAAGTCTCAAACGTCAATTTGTACTGAACGAGACGGGGCTCCATCGTCCTCGCCCGCACAGGCCCCTCGTCTGTCGCAACATACACCAAGTTCCGACATGTCGACAGACTATGAAGGTAGCACCAAAATAAATCCTGTCCAGATTACAGAGGGTAAGTCTACAAGTATTTGTTGATATGAATCGTATACTCTTATTCATTCATCTGCCACAGACGAAGCTGCTGTCTATGATCGCCAAATACGCCTATGGGGCCTCGAAGCTCAGCAACGGTGAATTCCATCATTCTCGTGCGCGCATCTGTAGGCTGAAGACTGACCGCGAGGGACGCAGCATGCGAAACGCGACCATTCTAGTTTTCCGGTTACGAGGCACTGCAACCGAAGCTATCAAGAACATTGTCCTTGCCGGAATTGGAAAACTCGTTATTGTTGACACGGACGACGTGACCGAAGAGGATCTCGGGACAGGTTTCTTTTTCCGAGATAATGATGTCGGGAAAAAGGTGCCTTTTCTCCCAGGTCACGTCAAGCTGACTGATAAGAGTTTTCATTCGACAGAAAGTGGATGCCGCCAAGGCCCGGATAGAAAGTCTCAATCCGCTCGTCACTATCCAGGCGCTAAGTCACGACGTGTTAAAAGAGGGGGAGTCACTCGATACGCTAGTGAAGAGCATTGACCTTGTTTGCGTGACCGATTGGGATCGGGAAGGTCTGGTGAGATGTATCATGCGCTCGTGAAATGGTCTTTGCCATGCTGACTGGTTATAACAGATTCGTATCAACGAAGTCTGCCGACGTTTCGGGAAGCCGTTTTACACCGGTGGGACCTTTGGTCTGATGGGGTACATTTTCTGCGACCTACTCAAGCACGACTACATTTCCCCGTGAGTGTATCTTGGTCTTCGTCCTTGGGCTAAAATGAACTCTCGCTGTTTATAGCGATCGGTCTGCTCCGAGCGACACACCACGCAATTCGAAAGCCAGTGCAGTGTACTCACCTTTTCACATGGCCTTGCGCCACCAATGGTCTGCTTTGACGAGGAGACAGACGAAGGAACTTAATCCGGCCGGCTTACATGCGATACTGGGTGGGTTGAATTAGGCGTCGTTCCCACCGCAGGCTGACGTATAACGTATGATGCAGCCGTCTGGGAGTATCAACACACCCACGCTGGACGGCTTCCGGAGAGCTTGGAGGCAGCTCCAGAGCTTCTATCGATAGCTAATTCGTTGTTGGAGGCATCCGAAGTAAACAAGCAGGTGCTTGATACCATGCCACGAGACCTGATTGAGTGGGTGCCATGGTGCATTGGTGCACCGCGGTGCTAACAAGGTCTTTGCAGAACGCTGTCCACGGCGGCCTCTCACGAATTTTCGCCGGTATGTGCCGTGGTCGGTGGGATGCTTGCTCAGGATATTTTGAAGGCGCTAGCTGCGCGAGAAGCGCCAATAGCCAACTTCTTCGTGTTTGATGGAAGGAGCGGCGGTGGTACGGTCTGTCGAATGAATATGTAGCCTACTGTATAACCTTTGTGACGTTGATGTCCGCGCTGAGAAATTCAACGTGTTCGGAAGTCGTGTCAATGTGCCGTGGGAGGCCGTCTCAGTCCAAGTTTGGATACACAGCGCAGTAGCCAGAGCTGCCATTAGCCATCCTGTGTTCCTCCTCAGTCCTCGACAAACCATGCAGCGCAAGCCAGGTCAGAGCACCCAGGACCAGTACTACGCCGTACCACAGAGCCCTCAACCACCACACATGCTCGCCTCACAGTCAGCCCCCCGCCCTGCGCGCTCTCCATCTGTCAGCAGCCAGTTCCAGCCTGGCAGGGGCGCAATCGCCCAGGGTGTCGCCACCGGTGCAATTGGTGGCAGTTATGGTCCATATTCGGTTTGTTTCTTTTCATTCTCTTTCCGACCTCGCCTTCACTCCTTCCTCTCGTAGTACAATCCGTCAAACGCCCGAGATCCCGCTATTCAACAGCACTCTAGGTTCAGTGCCGCACCCTCAGAAGCTTCCTCCTTGGCTGGTGCGGAAAAGATTCCAAGCGCAGTCACAGCAAACTCCTCCTCGGTGCCCCCGTATATGTGGGATACAAAGGATCCAGATCTAGACGACGTCCTCCACAACCCCGATCCCGTGCAGGATGCAGCGCTCAACAGTTCTTTCACCCTTTTTTCGGCCCGAGGATGGGCAAATTTTTCGGCGCTCTTTGTCCTCGTGTTCGGAATAATCGCACTTTTCGCCGGATATCCTATCATCCATTACTATACGACGACCAGGAGCACAGCGTCCGGGTACAACCTCGGCGGTATTAACTATACTGGCCAAGTTCCAACCCTTCCCGGCTTACCGAGACTCATCGATCCCGACACCCCCTCTTCCGCACAATATCGGGTTGGCAGCGATGGTTACACATACGAACTCAAGTTTAGCGACGAATTTAACACGGACGGTCGAACTTTCTGGCCGGGTGATGATCCATTTTGGGAAGCGGAGAACTTGCACTACTGGTGAGTTGGTCGACCAACGAGCAAAGGGGTGACTCAGGTGCTCACGCGGGGTACGCTCAGGTCCACAGGTGACTTGGAGTGGTATAATCCACAGGTATGCTGACATCCTGATCGAGCGTCATGATAACCTTTGACTGGTCTGTGGAGGCGATAACAACGCAAAACGGACAGCTAGTAATAACGATCACCGAACAACCAATCAACAATTTGAACTTTATGAGCGGCACGTGGTTAAATTGTAGAGGTTCCGCCGGTTACTCACATTATCATCAAGGTATGCTAACTTCATGGAACAAGCTGTGCTTCACCACCGGGTACCTCGAAGTTAGCCTCAGTCTTCCAGGATCGTCTCAGGCTCCAGGGTTTTGGCCTGGTGAGTGCCTTGTTAACTGCGCGTCCTGTTGGTCTCTTACCTGGAACAGGTGCATGGACTATGGGCAATTTGGTACGTTTGCTTCATTCAGATCAACCGTCAGATCTTACCAGCAGATTAGGGACGTCCTGGATATGGTGGAACAACGGAAGGTGTGTGCCCTGTGTCATCCGTGCCACCGTTGCGATAGAATGCTCATTTGTTTCCACGCATAGGCACATGGCCATTCAGCTATGACAGCTGCGACTTGGGAACGCTCCCTAACCAAACTTACGATAACACTCCAGCCGCAGCTGCCACAGGTGGTAACAATGGTGGCCCGCTGAGCTACCAGCCCGGCCAGCGGCTTTCCGCATGTACATGCCCCAATCAGGACCATCCCGGCCCAACAAGGGGCAACGGATATGTCGGTCGCGGTGTCCCGGAAATAGACATCTTGGAAGCTGAAATAGATGTCTTTGCGTCCCCTTTTCAAGGCCAAGTTTCTCAGAGTCTACAAATTGCGCCTTACAACTACAAATATCAGTTCAACAACGCATCCCCGGCGACCTCCATCAACGATTCGGCTATCACCACCTTGAACGCATACACAGGCGCCGTTTATCAACAGGCAGTGTCTGCACTATCAAACGTCGATAGCCAAAACTATGGCGGACAAAATTACGCCACATATGGGTTCGAGTACTGGTCGAACCCCAATAATCGGCCATCTGGATACATTACCTGGTACAGCGAAAGCGCTCAAACGTGGAAAGTAACATCGGCCTCCATCGGGGCTGATTCAACCGCACAGATCAGCTCCAGACTTATTCCTGAGGAACCGATGGTCAGTTTTGTGGGATGCAATACAACGGCTTCCTTTTAGATTGACTTTCTTTGTAGTTCATTATCCTCAACTTGGGCATGTCTCGTGAGCGGAAACTCGAGTATCGGGATGAAAGAGATGCTGACTATTTCTTTATCCAGCCTCCTTTCAGACTGCGGATTTCCACGCCCTCCAATTCCCTAGCGCGATGTATGTCGACTATATTCGCTTGTATCAACGACAAGGGCTACAAAACGCATTGACGTGCGACCCCCCGGGTTATCCGACTGCGGCATACATCAACTCGTACGTAATATTCGACATGGCTTGTGCGTGCCACCTAACTTTAGGGCCTGCTAGACATCTAAACGCTTATACCAATCCAAACATAACGACCTGGGCCCAAGGTGGTTACCAGTTCCCGTTGAATAAGATGACCAATACGTGTTCCTGATTTTTATTCCAATTGCTCGTCTTTTCACCGGCATTGATGCCTATACCACTGCACCGAGTCACATTTCTCACTGGCATATTGTACGAGCACTACGTATTTATCGCGATTTATCGACTGAACATTCTTCGCACCCGGTACCCAGAACATTTACGACCTAGACGATTCGTCATAGACTTCCTGCGCTCATTAATTCCACACACGGGTTCGGTTTTCAGTCGATATATAGTATCTTCCGGTTCATATCCGTACGATACATTGAGTAAAAGGACAATTGCCAGCAGCAACGTCGACACAAGATCTATGAAGTGTTATGCACATGTGTTATATAGTCCAATGATTACACTGGGCGCCAGCACCTCGCTGAAGCAAACTATTCGGTCAGGTTGAGTACTGTGCAAGAGCGTGCGTAAGGTGAACTGGCCCAAAGTTTGGGATGCGGTAACATCAGGGTGATCGATCAGTCCTTTCTTTTCTGCGTGTCTGCTTTTTCCTTCATCGCCCTCATCGCCTCGTTCGGAAACGCGGCATCTACCACTCCAAATGACTGCCCGGCACGGGAGTAAAGTAGATCAAACGTTTCGTCGAATTCCGACGTCGGATCCTCGTCTACCGCAGGAGTTGCATCTCCAAGTACGCGCCTGAGAGATAAACACTGAAGTTTCACTCGTTCAGACGTGCCACCCGGCAATAGGGCGCGCACAAGGATCCTCTTTGATGTAGATTTTTGCGCGATCTCGATCATATGGTTCCATTTCTGGGTAATTGCTGCGTCGCATTGGCATGTGTACACGGGAGGCACCGTGTAGATAGACCCAACGTCAATTTGCATGGGAATCTGTGTGTAGTCGAGCTCGACGACCACCGGATTGAAATTCACCATCATGGAAGCGCCTTGAATACGATCTCGGAAGAGATCAAGGTCATGGGCGATAACCCGATCAACAAATAGAACATCGCGTTTCGACAGGCGCGAGACGAGACCAGCTGACGGTGGCGTTCAGCGCCCTGACATTCCACGAGGCTCGCTTGCTCACCTGCACGGCGCGCCTGAATGTCACGGCAATACTTTTGATGGCCACCGTTCTTCCAATCGTATACCTGACATTCTTTGCCACAATAGTGGACGTGGAGGCACCCTGCACAACTCTTGAATGACCCAATAGGGCCGGACTTGTCACACTGGAGGACAGGGCGTGTAGATGATACAGACGTGCGGGAAGGATGCGGTCAACATACCTTTGTGTTCTGGCAGGATTCGATATGCGTCCCGTTTTTTATGCCCGATTTGTAGAGCCCTGCTCTATCTCGAACGACTGTCTCGAATGTTGACCAAACGTGGAATAGCACACCGTTTTTATCGAGTTTTCCCGGTAAATCACCTGTATCTATCGCTGTCAATTGCTTGACCATGGGCCTCAGAACAGAACTGTATATGGAGTACTTGAGCATTATCTGGCCGAGCAACAGAAACAGAGGTTCCCAGTCTTCGCTGTCCTCACCGCTCAGGTGTTTGATCCATGGCTCCGTGGAGAGCATGGCAGACAAGAGGCCTGCCTCGACAAGCTGTATGATCCAAGGCAGCCCTTCGGTCGACTCCACGTAGGCGCGAATATACCAATACGCGTAAGATATACACTTGGCAACGAGAGAGAGTTGGTCGGAAGTAGGACATTGGTGCAACATTGAATCAATAACACCGGTAAGCAGCGTCATCGACTGCTGCTTAAGAAGAGGCATGCGGATGGTGTCGTTAACAGAAAGTGTCGTGATTATATGGACGTCCCATATGATGAGGTCGTAGTTGATTGGTGTGCGTGCAACATCTTGTCGGAGGTGGTCCAAAGCGGTGGCAGCGAGGTCACCAGGCTCGCCGCCGAAAGGAAGGAGGATCTGCGACCAGTCCCAGCTTTCTCGCTGTGAGAATGCGCACATCCATGAATCCACGACTGCTGGTGTATGGAACGTAGGATGGACGGATGGATCGTCTGAGAGAGCGAATCGTTTATCCTGGGTCTCCAAGCGCCACAAGGAAAAAAGAGTGGCAATGATGCCCGAGGACGAGACAATTGTATCGAACAAGTTGCGAAGGAAGAAATCATCACAGATCCCCAAGAAATCGGCAATGCACCTCCTGGCGAGAAGGCGGGATGGAAGGTCGACATTTTCTTGATCTACAAAGTCGCTTTTGAGGTATAGAATCCACAAATGGAGGGTGGTCCAGTGGTTCGTCAGGGCCATGAGGGTGGAATGCGTGGCGTCAGAACACGCAAGTCCTTTTACGAGGATGTGGGCCAAGCTCGCGAGACACAAGGCTTGTTGCATAGGAAAGACCTTGCCTGTCTTTAAACTTTGGAGATGGGTGTCATCTAGGGCAGCGTAGAAGGCCGATGTAATCGAGCTATACTGCTCCGGAGTACAAGCGGACGAAAGTGCTATGACCTTCAAATCGGCGGGGGCGGTGGTGGAACCAGCCTGGAGCTGTTTGATCGCGTCCTGCAAGGGTCATGATTATGGGATCAAAGAAACAGAAGGCGTTGAGAGACTAACTTGGATCTCTGTTTCGTACATTTGGGGAGGACTCGGAGTGGTATCCCTGTACGAGGCAGAAGGTGCCAGTGGTTATATACTCACTTTCCTTTGTCTTTCACGGCCCCATCATCTCGATTCTCCGACAGGTCACCCAACCTGACATAACTTACATGTCGATTCATATGGGATTGGAGAGGGTCAGGCGACTCGCGGCCCGGCTAGAGCCTCCTTTCAAGAGACCCACTATCCACGTTGCAGGTACAAACGGCAAGGGTAGCGTCACGAGCCTCGTCGCGTCCATTCTTCGTGCATCCGGACTCTCCGTTGGCAAATTCAACAGCCCACACCTCGTCTCCGTTCACGATTCCATTCTCATTGATGGTCATCCCGTGTTGCCATCCTCCTATAACCATGCACGCAGTCTCGTCATCGCTGCAGATCAGGAGCTTGACACCGGCGCCAGTCCCTTCGAGTTGCTGACCCTCACAGCACTTCAGATATTCGAGGCTGCAAAGGTTGACATAGTGGTGCTCGAGGTCGGAATGGGCGGTCGAGACGATGCCACAAACGTCATTTCAGACGATTGCATTTTGGTGTCCGTTCTTACCGCAGTAGGCCTGGACCATCAAAAGTTTCTCGGAGACACGATCGAGTCCATCACGGAACACAAAGCTGGGATCGCAAGGCCCGGAAAGCCCTTCGTTTTTGGTGCACAGAAGTACCCAGTCGCCGAGATCTGCGCCAGACGGGTCGTCGAGGATCCAGAGATCCGCGGTCAATTTATCTTGAGCCTGCCCGTCTATCCGTGTCATCTCGACGACCTGCAGGAGTATCGCTTCTCACCCTCAGCCCAACCCTTCATCCAGCCTCCAGCGCAACCCATCGAGTTTCGTTCCACCTCGTTCCCTTCGCCGATTCACGCCAAACTTCCATTGCACGGCACTCATCAGCTCGATAATCTGGCACTCTCCTTAACAGTCATCTCTACCTTGATGACACTTACATCCTCCCAGACAACTCTCGGCAACCTTTTCCGCCGGATCACATCCGAGACTGTTCGTGCAGGCATAGAGGGCACTTCTTGGCCTGGTAGGCTCACCTTCCACACGCTACCACGTCCCGTGAGGTTAGGTTCTGCTCTTGATCCGTCGGTCGTTTTGGTGGATGGAGCCCACAACACTGCTTCCGCGGAAATGCTCGCTTCCTACATCTCCGACCTCGCTACTCAGCTCAAGCCAGGGTCTACTCTGCATATAACGTATATTATCGGACTCTCTCATTCGCCCCCAAAAACGCCTTTCGACACACTGTCTCCAATGTTTTTACCTCATGTATGTGAAAATCCCGTGACCACGGTCCGGCTTGCAGCCCTGCGATTCACTCCTCCCGAGGGGATGCCGTGGGTGACTTGCGTTCCACCTTTGGAAATACGAGACACCGTCAGGGAGATAATTCATCTCGGAGATGAAGATGTATGGATTGCACCGAACGATCTTCCCGTCGACGCTCAGTTGCGGAGCGCGTTCGAATGGACGGAGGTTGGACAAGCAGCCCACGCTGGAGAGAAGCTGGTCGTCGTCACAGGGAGTTTGTACCTGGTTGCGGATTTCTATCGCATGCTGAAGATGCTCGGAGACTAGACATATCATACACCATGTAAAGATGAACGCGGCGTGGCAGAGATGTTTGTACTGGTAGTACTTAGTAGGCACTTCTGACGCCGACACTGGCTAACTAGCACAGCCACTGCTGGTATTGACCGCATCGCGCGTCCAAGTTGTGACCCCTGCGTACGAGCACTCTGCGTTTGACATCTTCTGACACGATAAAGAACATCATTTTACGCGCTCGATGGCGGCGCTCGATCCTGACAAGCGCAAGCCAACGATAGGACACGACTCAATGGGTGGGCCAACCAACTTTAGGGATGCCTCAGGCTCTCACACCTCGCAGTGAGTGCCTCATGTCCCCGTTCCCATCCATTCCATCATTTCTTGCAGAATTCTCTGGAAAGAACAGCCAACGGTAATACAAATCCCAGCCACCAATGGAGTGAGAGATTCCTCTCCCCTTCTGAACCACAACCACAACTCACTATCTCACTTGGGTTCGTTAGCAAGCCCAACGACCTTCTCGTGGCAACGAGAATCCGTACTCTCGGAGCAGAAACACTCTCGGTACCTATAAACGTCGCACCCCAGGTAACCCCAATGTCAGACAAACAATCCTGGCCAAGCCTCCCGACGGATTCAGCCTAAGCGCTGAATCCCGTGCGCCAAAGCGTCAAAAGTTTGATAATCATGCTTCGTCATTCTTAACGTCGAACAGCGCCTCCTCATGGAATGCTAGGGAATCTGCTCACGGAAGTACTTTTGATTTCGATATTCAAGAGATCAAACCACCTCATTCGACCAACGATCGTAGCAATGCCATCCGAAACACTCGTGAGGTTATCGATCTTCAAACGAGCTCTGATGACCTCGGGGAGCGCATCCCCCGTATTGCTGAATCGTCTTCTCCGGATCCATTATGGTTGCATTCCTCGAAGGCCGTCCCCTCGAAACCCACCCATCCCTTCGACACTCATCCCACAGAATATAGGGTAACTACATCGAGTAAAGGGAAGAGTCGTGCTGAAGAGTCTCACATCGTAGTGGAAGGTTCGGAAGAGGATGAAGATATCGAGGAGTTTCCCCCCTCTTCAAAAACGAGTCCGCTGTCTAACGCGAGGAAGTCAATGGCAATACCCGAACACATCGTGCGAGATAGAAGACCGCGCTTTGAGAATAGCTCTACATCTGCTCCGGCTGCCATACGGTTACCCATCGAGAAGGGGGTGAATTCTGTCGATCTGACGACCGGAAGGGTTGTTACTAAGATGAAAAAGAAGGATGGGGTAAGCACAGGATGACTAGATGCATATTCCCGTCTCACCGCGTTCCTTTTGGGCTGTGTTTGGCAAGCCAAAAAGCACTGGCATCTCTGATAGCATTGGAACTTCCTCATCCAACTTCCTGAACTCTGCACGTGAGAAGGAAAAGACGCAAGTTCTACCACTGGAAGCCTGGTGTTTGGGTCACCATCTTTTTCGTCATTCCGAAACCGCACCTGCCAAGTTAATATTCGAAGGTGCTGAGCAACGAATCAAGGTATCATGGGGTCAACCTTTGGAATATATTGAATTTAAGCTCAAGGAAGGTATCCGTTTGGTGATGGTAATTTATTCCTGTTTCTACTCATCGCTTTGCGAGCAGTGATAAATCCTATTAGATCGTAAATGATTCGGTTGACCCTTTGAAGGAAAATGTGCTGGTTCGATTTACTACTAAACGGACGGACAAGTGGACCGGAATTGAACGCAAATACAAAGGATTCGAGGGGGGTATGTAGTCATTGAGTCGAGTTTTTCGTCACTTTGCTAAAATGCCTGACATGCGCGTTGCAGGGGCGGACTACGGTAGGGAAATGTTGACGTTCCTCTTCTCTGCAAAGGACCGGGACTTTTCCGTCACAAGCTACCAGCAATTTGTCACCGCGATTAAAAAAACGTTTGCAGCATCGGCCGTGGAGGTCATTGGGTCAGCAAGAACTTCGTCTTATGTTGTAGCCAGATCTAAATTTCGCAGGCAAGCCAAGGGTGGAACCATCTGGGAGTTCGCCACTCGACATGCCGAAATGTTCGAACAGACAACGTCCAAAAGGGGCAAGGGAGATCTCAACGAAAGCATCGCGGACGGATCGTCAATGCCGACACGGTTTACTACGCCTTGTTCCTCGACATCCGTCAAGACGCGGATGTCTTATCCCGAGTCAGTGGGGCATAAAATTAATTTTGAATTCTCCTCACCTTTTGTTGGTGAAAGACCTCCGAAGGAATCTTATCGCCGCTCTGCGAGGCAGTCAGCAATCGGGTCCTCTAGGGCTTCACTTCCGGCACAGGTAGAACCCGACGAACTGTAGGGTTTTGCTTTTTATGTGACCATCTGTCGTATAATCATATCTTTCCCAGTATTCTAATGTATCCCCCAGCTGGTATTGGGGCGCTCAGCGTCATGCAGAGTGATCTCAGGAGACTACAACCAGAGGAGTATCTCAATGATACCCTCATTGAATTTGGTCTCAAGTAGGTGTTTTACCACTGGACGATGTTTGAGTATCCTGAAAATTTCAGGCTTTGGCACAATGAGCTTCGTGACAAGGACCCAGCGTTGGCGGACCAAATTCATGTCTTCAGCTCCTTCTTTTACAAGAAACTTAACAATAGAAAGAAGTTTGTCGAAACTCTCCTTGTGGTTTGTCGCTTCTGATCAGTTCTGCAGCCCAGGAGACGGATATAAAAGTGTGCGTAAGTGGACTTCCAAAGTCGCGTTCTTCGACAAAAAATATGTCATTGTTCCTATCAACGAGAAGTACACATCTTTTCCAGGCTTCATGCTGTTTGCTCACAGCTGCTGACAGTCTCCACTGGTACCTCGCTATCATATATGCACCTGGATATACCCTAGAACCACCTCTCCCAGTTTGCCAGATTTCTAACGCACGAAGAACACGGAGACAAACGCAACAGGAACATTCTGAAGCTGACGCAGAACCTGCAACTATCTCTGAGCCCACAGAAGTATCACCAGAACGATCGAGTCCTACAGCCCAGATTACTGAAGGAGAGCCTGATGCAGAGTTGTCCTCCGCGGATGCTACGCGCATGACTACACCTAGCACGAGTGGAAATGAAGAGATGAACGATACCGCTATGAGGGCCTTTGACAAAGCTTGTTCTATCACTGCTGAGTCGGAGCCAGCTTCCGTTGTGTCCTCCGAGATTCAGATACGGGATCCGTCTCCGGTTCCGGATTTGTTGTTTCCGCCCTCGGATGGCATGGACGTCGACATGGACATATCGGGCAACAGCAAGGTTCCGATTCAGCACAAGATGTCTGACAAACTGGAACGTTCGACGTCAAAGTCGTCGTCAGGTATCCCAGTCAGCCAGTTCTATGCGTCTATGCTCGAATCGGAAGTCGCGAAGCCGGTCGTCATCGTGGACAAGGATGACAGTGTCGAGGATCGACAGCAAGAAGCCGAGGTGGACGATATGCTCGCTGTACCGCAATCCTCGAGAAGGGATTTGCCTCAGTACGTTGCTCACTAGCAAACCAAAATCAGCGCTCAAATTGATTCTCGGGCGTTGTCTAGAACTTACATCTTTACCCTCGATTCCCTTGGCACTCGACATCCTCAAGCCATCAAAGTTCTCAAAGAGTATCTTGCAGCCGAGGCAAAGGATAAGCGTGGCTTCGATGAAGTGCGCGGTGCAGTTGGCAAACAAGTCCAGGTATACTGTCTTCTGATGCTCATCAGGTACATGGCATCTCACCTGTTTATACGAGGTCCCCGTTCAACCAAATACCTGGGATTGCGGAGTATACCTCCTTCACTTCGTGAACGTTTTCATGAGTGCCCCGTCGGCGTTCTTGGAACAAATTCTCTCCGTACGTAATATCCACGCTAGCTATGTCATAAGCTTCAATTCCCTGACAGGCAAGAGGTACCATACCAAGCTCCGAACGTAAGAAGATGTGGCAGGACCACGAGATTGCACAGTTCCGGGACAATCTGAGATCGCGGATCATGCAACTTTCCAAAGAATGGAAGGCCGAGAAGGTGCGAGAGGAAGAGGCGAACAAGCGAAGGGGTGCGGGCGTGGTGGAGGTGGAGGCGCTGTCGTCTGAAGGTGAAATCGATATCGTGGAGGACGTTCCAAGTGTCAGAGCGACCTCGGGTCCTAGACAGAAACGACACGCGACAAGGCTTCGTGGATAACACATGGATAATGCATGATCCTCTTACTCTTACATGGCTTTCGATCATCCTTCCATCTCGCTTTCGTCCTCATTCACTGATTGCACAAACACAGTTTAGCCACACGACGGTCACATTTTTGCTGCAACTACCCTACAAAACCTAGTAGTGTATCTCACTGGTAATAAAGTCCGTAGACGCCCGGGCCGGGGATAAACACGATTTCGGCCCAAGTCACTAATATCGATGGTGCCATTCGGTAGGAAGTTAAACTTTACAGCAGATAACTGTAGAACAGCTCATAATGCATAGCGTTGGGATCAAAAAAAGAGAATTGTACTTCTTACCAAGTGGCATATTGGCTAGCCGAGCAGCCCTACTGTGTTAACCACCACTCATTACTTAGGCATTCGTGTCAAGCTTGAGGAAATTTCGCGCATACGTCGGGGTTCTAGCTGGACTAAAGAGGATGCATTGATTCGGGGTATAAACCTGGTCCGCAAGTTGCACTTCAAATGATACAACATCGCACTTTCATTTTGGTGTGTTAATAACCTCTGGACGGAGGGTCATGGCCTACTACCTAAAGTGAAAGCTAGTGTCAGGTAAAAGCAATCGTAGCATGGGAAAGCACTTCAAGTCAAATCAGAAGGGTTATTTTCGTACTATGCAAGTCTCGAGGTCGAGGGTGCCTGTGAAGGTGGTAGCGGACCTAAGACCGAGAGAGAAAGAGGCAGGAGTAACGTAACAGAGTTTGAAAATGCCAGGATATAACGAACTAAGGACTGAATCAAATAAGGTAAATACAGTCCATCCAATGTGATGATTAAACGAGAGGACAGGACACTCGTCCAGGTAGACGTTGTTCCAAAGGTCGAAGGGTCGGAAAAAAGAACGCAACATTGCATGTAGTGATAGTGGCCGACAGACATAGTGTGAATGGGAACCGCGAAATGCCTAGGTGTCCGGTCTAGTAGCGAGGATATCAGAAGTTGCGAAGCTGGATTTTCTTACTGTGCCTTGAACCGTTTGGTTGAACTGCATCTTCATGTGGCAAATGAATAAATCCATACGACGCTGGGGTAGGACCCGGGATTTCACGACGCGCCAGGGTGAAGGTAGGTGTAACATAAGGAGAGGAGGAAGACGCTTCATCGCCCGAGTTCGGAGAAACACTGGAACCATCACTCTCATCTGCGCTGCCACCAACAGCAGTGGGCTGCTGATGAGACGGGTTGGTGTGAGAGATATAATACCAGAGGCCAATTCCAGCTCCAGTGCCCTGAAAAAAAAAAAAAAATAAGAATTGAGTGCTAAGCTGATGAAAGAACACCCACGATAAGTAATAAAATGCCAATCACCCAGACCCATCGTGATAAACGGCTACTTCCACTCTGGGTCTTGATCAACCACGAACTAGGGGGTGCATTTAATTTTTTTAAAAACCTCACGGCGACGTGATTGCGTACCTGGGTTTCTTCTCTTCTTTAGCAACCATGCTGAATCTCCTCCAAAAATCATCCCCACGTTCGCCGCGTTTGGGCAACAAATTATCCTCAGAGTTTCCACGGATGATGGTTTCTGAATGTTTGACGTCCGGAGCAGGTGACTTTGAGGGACGAGCGAAAACAGGTGTAATGGGAGTCATGGGTGGTTGGAGGGGATGAGGAGAGCTGGGCACAGACGGTCTAGGAGAAGATGTCTGGTAGATTGGCTGGGGCATACGCGGAGCGCCCGCGTCGGCCTGCGGACGGGTGATGCGAAGAGCCTGAGGGACCTGTCCCATCTGCGGTGGTTCCTGTGATTGACCATTCGGGGAGGTTGAAGGTGAAGGACTCGGTAATTTGAGGTTGGCAACGGGTGCAGGATACCCGGGTCGAGGAGCCGCCAGGGGAATTGCGTTGGCTGAACGGAACTGACCGCCAGTTATGTGGCCAGGGATGACGGCTCCGGGGCTAGGTTGGGGCATTGCTCTATCGTACCTTTTAAATTAATGTAAGTGAGCAGGGACGAAATACAGTACTCGTTGACCCACATGTTCGGATCCGGCTCTGCTGGTTTTCGAACTCTGCTGGACTGAGAGGGGTATCAGAATAGTGTCCAAGTTTTCAGTAGGGACGGCCTGGTATAAAGCGAGTGGAAGCCTCGTTAAACTAAGGTTCTCCGAGGCAGCGAGAGCCTGAACACGGCTCGAGGAGGAAAAACAGTGGGCAAGAGAAGAAAGATCCAGCCTGACAGTCCACCTGAAGCGTTGGTTACCACCAATCGTGTGACAACCAACGTCAAGGTTGGCAGGTCACCACTTGATCAAGAAGCAACTTCGGGTAACACACCAGCATATTAATAACTACACTTGTTACCGTTCTCAACACACATGCATCAATTCATCTCTAATCCCTATGTACCAAGTAGTAGCTAATTACTACTAGGCCTCTCGTCCACTTGACAGCTCATCGGATCGGACCCGGCCAAGTCACGTGATATTTAATTCATGTAGTAATAGTGTTTGCATTTATTGATGCTCTTTAGCGCGTCGCGACGCGTGCTCTCCTCTCTTCCCTACCACTCGCATTAACATGCCCAAGCGAAGGAACACTGTCGACAGCGACGACGAGCTCCCCGAATCCTCCCAAGCATCCAAGCGAGCCAGAACGGAAGATGGCGACGAGCTCGCTCTGTCTCCCACCTCCTCGTCGGCACGCGAAAGGAAGCCTGTCATTAACGGCAAGGGAAAGTCTAAGGCCCAAGAAAATGATAGTGACGAGGAGGATGAGGAAGAAGACCTTCACCACGATGGGCAGCCAGACGAAGAGGAAGAAAAGAGGTTCGAAGAAGACCATGGTGAGGCAATTCGCTATAAGCTCGAACTGCGTCGCAACACTATCGGGGTACGTGGTTTCATGTATGTTATCGGCGTACGCTCGACACGTTCTCGTTAAGAATATTGCGGAACACGGCATAATAGAATCTGTGGAAATGAAGCAGTTCATGTGCCATCCCCACCTGACCTTCACGTTCGGTCCCCAGGTTAATTTCATCATTGGTAAGCCACTCACTAGGTTGAACCCATCGCCATCCCTGACATACATTCCAAGGCCATAATGGAAGTAAGTTGTATGTGTTGCCTTGAACTTTCCAGTTCCTCATGACTTTGACCTCCCTCAGGTGGAAAGAGTGCCGTTTTGTCTGCCATCACAATTGCTCTCGGCGGCAAATCCATTTCCACTGGGCGTGGCAGTGGACTTAAATCGTTCATTCGTGAGGGTCAGCAGTGAGTGTACGTTACCTTTTCCTTATACCTGCATAATCACACCGGTGCAGCAAGGCAGAAGTCACTATCGCCTTGAAGAACCAGGGTGACGAAGCTTACAAACCTAAAGAATATGGGCGAAGCATCGTCATCCGACGATCTTTCACCCGCGATGGTTCTTCTTCGTGGAAGATCATGAGCAAAGACGGCGCCCTCGTCTCCAACAAGAGAGACGAATTAGCTGCTATCTGCGACCATATGAACATACAGGTCGATAATCCTATGAATGTTCTCACTCAAGGCAAGATCTTGCGCTGTGGGTTTTATCGGCTACTCATCAATATTTACAGATGCTGCACGACAGTTTTTGAACGCTTCTCATCCATCTGACAAGTATAAAGTTTGTGTTGATTCGCCACATCCTGACACCCTTATTTAAATGTCGTCCATTAGTTCTTCCTTCGTGGGACGCAACTCAGCCAACTCAGCGAGGAGTATGACACTTGCTTGGACAACATCAATCAAACCAAAAGGTTACTTCATCAGAAGAAGCAGGTCCTTCCAGATCTTCGTGCGGCGTTCAAGGAAGCCACTTCACGCTTTCAAGAAGCCTCAAAAGCCCGTGAGCAACGCTTCAAGGCCGACGAGCTCAAGAAAGAGCTCGCGTGGGCCCATGTGGCTGCTAAACAAGAGGCACGTCCTAATATGTCTTCTGGTGTCATAATGCCATTCAATTCGACTGTTTAGGAGATGGAGGCAAAGTTTGAGGACCTGGCCAAGGACAAGCGCCGTCTGCCGAAAATCGAGGCCGAACTTCAGACAGCGGAGGTATGGCCCTTCGTTTCCAGTGCTACGTTGTAACCAACCCGTTTTGTCCGTTAGTCCCAGTTCCGACTTGCATCCCAAGAGGTCGAGCGTTATGAAAAAGAACATTCTGAGCTTGGGAACATTGATCATCTCAACGCTAAGCGTAATGAGCTTCAGGAGAAAATGCGGGTCAATAAGAATCAAATAAACGATTTCAGAGTAAGTGTCATCTTGGAGTCTCAAGAATTATCGCTCACGGTCGCTTAGAACGACCAAGCTACGATGAATCATAGCCTGACGACGGTAAACAAGGCCATCAAGGAATTCGATGAGAAAATTGCGGTGGAGACTCGCCGCCTGGAGGCTCATACACAGGCAAGACGTGACGAAATCAACCGTCGTCTCCACGTCGCAAAAGAAGCTGTCGCGGAAGCAGATCGTCGAAATAAGGATGTTATTGAACAGAAGCGCAACCAACTCAACAGAAGGGACGGGGTCAAGTCAACCGGTCAAGCCGCGGAAGGCAAGAAACACCAGCTTCAAGAGCGGATTACTGAATGTCAGACGATGATCAACAAGTGCAAAGAACAAGAGCAGAATAGCCTAGCTCCGTATGGCGTTGATATCAAGGGCGTCTTGCAGACTATAAGTAATACACGCTGGCATGGAGACACCCCCGTTGGACCGCTTGGCCTGTGCGTGAAACTCAGGGACCAGAAGTGGGCGCAGCTATTGAGAGCGCAGTTAGGAAACCTGATGATGTCTTTTGCGTGTACGGATGCCAGAGATCGAGTCCAGCTTAAAAAAATCCTTGATCAATCAAAGAAGTATTTCGGCTTACTTGTCGTCCTTGCACCTGCGATACTGATCCATCTACTAGCTTTCGCGTCAATATCATCATCTCGGAAAGAGATTTATTCGACTATAGAGCTGGTGAGCCGCGTGAGGATGTCCTCACTGTTCTGCGTGCACTCGATGTGTGTTGTCCCTTCAGATAAAATAGTGGTACTAATGACCTTTGCTGAGACAGGTTTCCGATCCATATGTGCTTCGAGTTCTGATCAACTCGGCCAATATTGAAAGGACAATGCTTGCCGGAGATCGTAAAAGTGGTGATGATATTCTTAAACGCATTGGCGGGGGTGGTGTTGCGTGGACAGCCGACCACATGCGTGTGACCAGATATCCGTACGTATCCGCTGGTAATGTGACCTATCCTACACTCACCGTGGGCGAATTAGGGAGGGAGGCGGCTCGTCTATCAATCTGTCAAGAATAAGAGCCAATGATCCACGCCGCATGTTGTTCCCCTCCAATGATTTGGCCACAGCGCGTCGGTATGTGTATGCTTTTTCAACCATCACCAATGTATCTCACCATAAGCCGATAGTGATTGGGAGAAGAATCTTCAAGTTGCTGAGTCAGAGTACAAAAGTATTCAAGCCGAAATTATGCGGTTGCACCAAGATTACGACAGTCTATCCCGCGACATCGATGTACTTTCTGTAAGTCCTTGGATATGATCATCATAGAGACACAATGCCGATGTTGTTTAGACGTCTGAGCGACAGGCCCTAGAAAATTGGCGATCTGCAAAGGCAGCATATAGTCAACTTCAGGAAGAGGCCAACGAGGAAATGCCAGCGGGAATTTCGGGCTTACAGGCTGCGAAAGATGTGCGTGACTAGCTTGCTTTCTCGTTGTGATAGCGTTGACCTTCCAAATCTCTCACAGGAAGCTGAGGCAGAGAAGGCTCATATACTGGAACAATTTACCGAACTGGCAGAACGGAAAGCGGTTGTTGACGAACAACAGACCTCGCTTTTGAACGAAATGGGTGGCATCAAGCAACAGATTCAGAACTTCGAACAGCACCGTGGCGAAATCATGGTTAGTAAAATGTCAGTATTTGAATGTCTTCTATTTATATTTGCTTCCGTATAGACCAAAATCGAGGGAGCCGTGGCGAATCGACTCCAGGCGCAAAAGAATCATGGTCACTATCAAAACAAGTTGGAAACCGAAAGAAATCAGGTTGAGGAGGTTGAGGCCGCGGCGAAAACCCTCCAGGAAGAATTCGCAAGCTGGTCGGAACACGCGGAGAAGTATTGTGCAAGAGTTGAGAATCCCCGCAGAGTTGCCGAGGTACAACGTCAACTTGATTCGGTTCAAAAGGCCTTGAAAGAGCGGGAGCGTCGGTAAGTTTTGTATTTCAAACGATGACAAGTTCCCGCTAACTTGATTTGGTTATAATTTTTGGCTTATAAGACAAGGTGCGACCATTGAGGATATGACCATTGAAGTGAACAAGACGAAAGCCGATTTGGACAACGCACAACGTGATATCAGTGGCCTTTCGGACCTCAACCACGTAAAGTCCCTTCAGTTTTACATTCAAGTAATACTCACTCATAAACTGTCAAGGCTTTGAGGAACTCTCTTGTGATTCGCCTGGATAGGTGGCACGAATTCCGACGTCATATTGCACTCCGTTGCAAGCTTGTGTTCCAGTATCATCTCTCCGAGCGTGGTTACTACGGCAAAGTTTTGTTTGATCACGTTAACCAGACGCTGCAGCTCAAGGTTCAAACCGACGATCAAGCATTGACTCAAGCAAGGGACAAAGATCCTCGGTCTCTTAGTGGTGGCGAGAAATCATTCTCGACTATCTGCTTGTTGCTATCCTTGTGGGATTCCATTGGGTGCCCGATACGTTGTCTTGGTGATTCAGTATTCTTCACTTTCCGTTGCAGCCATCTGACAGAGTTTCAGACGAATTTGATGTCTTTATGGATGCCGTCAACCGACGCATCAGCATGCGTATGATAGTATGTTTTATGCTACTGTGCCCTCCTTTTGATGTCTCATCACTGAACGGCAGATCGACACTGCCAACGCATCCGACAAGAAGCAGTATATCCTGATCACCCCCCAGGATATGGGCAATGTCCAAGTTGGAAACACTGTCCGGGTGCACAGGATGAATGATCCGGAGCGCGGGCAAGGCACTTTGGCCTTCAATTAGGAGCTGTTCACTTCCTTCCAGCCTATTTTACTGCTCGACCGCAGGTCTGCTAGTTGCCTCTCGTTCATATTGTTATTGTATTGGTATTCACTTGTTACTCTCACCCACGCAACCAAGCTCTGTGAAACGAGTACTTGGACAATAATATAACCACCGCCCATTGATACGTGAAACCGTCATTAGCACTCTCGAAATGCTATTACCTTGCCTATAACCCAACGTCGTTCACTTGCATGTCCCCTCGGAGCGACTCTCACCAAACTGTTCAACGTCCCTTCCCTGCTTCTTGCGTCCCGATCGATCGTATCAAGCTGGCTTTCGGCTGGCGACCTTTGAAATCAGTGAGAAGGAAACGATTGACTAGATGCCATTCGAAGCAGAGAACACACCTTCAGGTATGCTTTGGTTGTCAGAGGGGGCACGTTCCATGTAGTCGATGCCACGAAGAGGGTTGTTTCCCGAGAGACTGGTGGTGCGAGGTTCGCCCCTCTTCAGAGGATGGTCATATCACATAATCCGGATTGATTGCCAATATCACCAATGCGGTATGTAGGTATGTACATCGCGCACTCAGTCGACGAGCTTCTTTCCCTCATCCTTGAATCGCTTGAGTTCCTTCCGCCAGGGCTCCCACGCTTCTCCGTACTTGCCGAGAAGGCGGGCAAGCTCTTCCCGCTGCTCTCTCTGAAGCGCAAGGATGTAGTCAATTAAAGTACGGATATGGCTCGCGACTCACGATGTTCCAAGGCTCCTCACCACCGTAGACGTCAGTGAACAATTCACGAAGGTCGGCTTGTGTGAGTGTTTCGGCCCGCTTGAGTGTGGCAAGAACATCGCTCTTGAGCTTCGCTTTGAGCTCCTCTTCTTCCTTCTCGTTCCACCACCCCTTGGACTCCATGAACAGTCTGAAACGCGTAATCGGGTTGTCTATCTTCTTCCAGTTCTCGACTTCTTGCCGCCCACGGTATGCAAACGAGTCATCGGAGGTCGAATGATGGCCTACACGATATGACATGGCCTCGACCAGCACAGCGCGTCCGCTTTCGAGGC
>JBBPRP010000117.1:0-23755 GCA_038093135.1 Leccinum longicurvipes
CCTCGAGCCCTGGGAAAGTGGCATCGCTCGGAGAGACCGTCACATCGAGCAAGCGCGACTGCCATAAAGAGGGTATATACGCTTTCCCCATCGTCGTTGTGGGGCTTGGCACGTAAACGGATGCTGAAGAGAAACCGAAAATGGGACGAGGACGTGATTGGGAGATAATTATATATGCGCATGGAATGCTCGAAGATGTCGACAAATAGGTTGCAAGTCGAAATAAGAAGTGCTAGAATGGTCGGGCTTGGTGACGAGCTTGGACAGGACAAAAGGAAAGATGCTGCATGTATGCATGCGATCTGCACGCCTCCTGGTTCAAGAGTGAATGAGAGTCACGGCCAGGGGTCTCGTATTGTTGTAACAGAAAGAAAGAGGGTCGATTATTGCTCCTTCACTTGCGCACGCAGTCTGGTCGAGATTGACCTCGTCAATGGGAGACGCGATGCCAATAGCATCTGAGGGCGCCCAATTAGCGTACTTGCGACCCCGCGACTCAAATGGAACTCACCGAAGTAACTAGTTTTGGAGAGAAATGAGGGATAGATAAAAGGCACGTTGGGGATATTTATGTGACTTGGCTTCTCCGGATATTAGTATGACGCCGCGGCAGTGGACACGTTGTAACCATACTACCTAGGCTTCTTTGCCTCGAGGACTACGTTCTTGACGACACATGTCATGGACATGGATAGCTCACGGATGCGGGAAGAAAACACTGACTCGACAATGGACTGTTTCCCCGACACGACTGGATGTGGTTGAAGAGTTGAAGGAAATGCCAGACTTACGGCATACCGGGGTTCGTTAACTTCGTGATATCAAAAACAAAGGACAACAATCAGATAATATCATGAAGCAACTCCGAGAACTTTGTTCCGCAATCCTTCCTTCCTTCACATTGTTCAGCCACATCCGCGTTGACTATGCCAGAGAACAGCAGCAGGTCTAGAGAGTATACCCACACCAGCTCTGGCACCAACGATCAGGTGAGTGGCAGAACTTGTGTTTCGTCTGCGCGTACGATCAGTGAAGCGAGCCACCTGCGCAATCATTTTCGTTCCCGCAATTTCAGTAACGGAGATACTGGTTATCACTACTCGAACAGGTGCGTAGTGGCATACCTACACCATGCTGCGATTTCTGACAAGTTGACGGCTTTGCTAGTGATTGGAGTTACTACTACAAGAACCCCAATGGCTCGAAATACTACAATAATGGTAAAGGATACACAGAGTACACCTCTCCAAACAGAACCACGCACAAATCGTCCAAGTAGCTGAAGTTGTGGGTTGAGTCGAATTCGCAACCTGATACCAACTCCAATGGGAGTGTTTTTGGATTGGTCACTATGGGTTACAATGACATCATAATGAGTACCATATGATTCAGCCGTCTTCAGCATGATTAATAGCTCTTTCTGACCACATTGACCCTAGCCTCTGTCCATGTCGGGCTATTGATTAACCGAGACTGCCACTGACACGTGCCTCGTCGACACCATTCCTGGACCTTGTCTACAAATACTGGCAAGCAAGGTTTGATGCGGCAACGCCGCACCCTCGGTCCCCAAACTAAGGACGCTGGATGTCTCGCACAACGCGCTGACGTCTGCCATGCTCCAAAAGGACGTCTCGTCAAATCGTCACGCGTGAGCTCCGGATCACAACAAAAGTCAAATTGGCGAAGGGCATCGCACATCTTGCATGTGTCATATTTGACAACTCGAGTATTGCGCAAGGGTTTCGGAAACCACCCTCGTTGGCAAACTAGTCCGATTTCTCCCTGATAGCCTTCTGCAAGGCCAAAGTAAATTTGATGACTCGAGGACGGGTTGGTGGAGTACCCGCAGAACTACATAATGTTATTTTTTTGGACCACAAGTGGGAAAAAAAACTGTTCCATCGCATTTCAAACTTGAGTTCTTCTGGAGGTTCGGTAGCTAAGGGGTCCTCGCAAACAATATCCCCCAAATTCGCGGAGTCCATGAACAGTAGGAAATCGTAGAAGCGCTGGATCTTCATATTTACGTGTCAGAATAGCTCGCGAGATCTGACCGCTATCGCAATATAGGGTAACTTAGCAAAGATTTGACCGAAATCAGTATATAGGAAACTGAACCGCTTGTGCTGGTCGTAGGACTGTCCAGATTGCCCCACATTTCGTGGAGAAGTCAGGTTTTGATCATCGACTTCATTATGCTAAATATCAACTCTCCTAATAAATAAATAAAGCAAAATCCATAAACATAGCGTTCCGGGAACATTCGCGATGGTTCAAGCGAGGTTCGCAAACCCAACCTGTAAAGCACTGTAATCGAACACGCTGTATACGCCCTGCAAGAAAGTCATCCCGATGTTCCAATATGCTAGGCCATATAGTCAGAACGAGTCCATCGAGTGCCGCAAAAGGGAGTCCAGGAAGCGATAAGCTATGAAATCTCACCGACATGCGAGCGCTGGGCGACGATGGCGCTGAGACAATCGGAAGAACCTTCTTCAATTGGTTGAAGTCTGAGATCTTCGGGACGGACTTCAAACGTCCTGCCACTGAAGGTAAAGCTCACTGTTGGGAAATGGTCGCACGGTACTGCGCGCTGTCGACAAAAAGCAAGGCACCGAACGCAATCGGAACTCACAGTAATAAAGACCAAAGCCTCTATATTCCGTGACTTGGGCACCGTCAACGTGTCTGTACAATTCTGAAACCCGTTCCCAATCTCCGAAGATGTAGTTTGCACCAGTGTCGAAAACAGCAGGTACATTTCCGAGGATTGTATTACCATCGACACGAACATCGTCCATGTCCACCTGCCACAATCCCTATATAAATACCAATGTCAGCAACGACTCCCATCTACCATTTTGACTCACAGGGACTGTTATCGGTGTATAAGCGATATCGCCATTGTACAACATACTGTTTGTTTCACCGACGTACATCTCAGCTCCAGAAGAAGAGAATTTCAATGAGAATGTCGGGTTGATTAGCCCATTTCGTTTGGAAAGTGATTCAAACAGCGTATCAGCACCAAATTCCGAGACGGAAGGGAAGGCTAATCCCAATAAACCATTTGCATATCCATTGTTCTTTAACGGAGAAGCATACGATGTTACAGAACCAAAGGTCTGAGGATTTACCTGGCTTAGCGTCAGAATCCAATGGCCATATGCTCATAAACGATACAAAACATACAGTAAATCCAGCGATGGTTACTTTATCAGTAAATTGGCCACCCGCGACGATGGAACCATCTGAATATTTGAATTGAAATGACTTCCCCTGGTACTCAGCAGAATCGGATAAAAAGGGATCCCAGAGGTCGAAAACTCCGGAAATCCCGTCACAGCCAGTTTCCAGCACCCACATATCGCTGCCTTGACATGAAAAAACAGTCATGAACTAAATAAAGTACCCACGCTGCACCAGTGTCGATGCGGACTGTGAGGTAGATCAAGGTAAACATATATCAGAATAATACAAGGAGAATATACCCTTCAAGGTCTTGGAAGGAGTGCCAATCGAAATCTCGGCCAACCACATGTCCTTTTGATAAGCTGTCAGCGCGATGCTAGCATCACGCGTTGCGAGGCCGGATTCTGAGTCGCTCTGTTTCACAGCGAAAGGATGCATCATCCCTGTGTTCATCTCGTAATTGTCTAGGGCACTAAGGATCTTCCTAAAATAAAAGCATAAGCAGCCTACCGAATGTAATGGTCCATTCCACTTACTCCCTGACTAATATACCATGAGAGATGATTGCGTCGAGATCGATACTTTTGTTGGACTCGGAGTTCGGAAAGGAAGAGTGTCTGGTGAGCGGTATGGCCATGCCACCCGCCTTCCAGTCTGGTATAGGTTTAGCAGTGGCCAGAGCAACCAGTCTGGCTGTAACTGCAAATATGGTTACCGTAATGAATTGCATTGTGGAGAAGTAGAGGACTGGCGGCGAAACGTCCACCCACACACCTTAATAATGAGAAGCCAGCAGTGACAATATCCACGACCATCAGGGATAGGAACAAATCGCATGATGCATAGGTCAAACTGATGATAATTGAATGTGCATGGTGGCGTCGGAATCTGAGCGGGGAACAAGAACGCGGCGTACTATTTGGTTGAAGATGCTATTATGTAAGCTAGGGCTGGACCACCAGTGCCACCGCAAAAAGATCGGCAAATCTCGCCCACTCCATATGTTCGACGTCAAACGTAGGATGTAAACATGAACACCGAATGCCGAATCCTCGAGCGCACACTTTTCTCTTTATTTCCCCCGGGGACAGAGAAAGTGCGGTGCACGAGTGCGTTCACTGACCCTCACTAGTACTGCCTGATACATTGTCCAACGCCGACTGCTGAGCCCACATGTCGTGGTACAATCCACCCTGACGCAACGGCTCTTCGTGCATGCCCTGCTCGAAGACTTGACCCTCCTTGAGAACGATGATCAGGTCTGTCCGTTTCACCTGCGGTCAGCGCTTCTGTGAGTTACCCGGGGGTGCCCAAGCCTATTATCGCAGTGTGACGCCTTTCTCATGCGATAATTGACCAGGCAATTCAGGATCCAATCTCACCGTCTCGATTCACCTTGTAAAAAGTCCATCTCGACTCCGGGACTCTACCTCTCTTTCTCATCTTCTATGCATCGTAACAGCCTGGGTTATGCTGCCTACAAGGTCCCTTGTCAATTCCAATGGCGGGCATTGGACCCGACCCCATACCTTGTCCAAGGGCTCCTCTATTTACACTGTGTGCTTTTACGAGAATTACAGTAATGGCGAGTCAAGAGACACATCAAGACTAGCAAGGTCATCACTCGTCCATCCTCCATCGGTTGAATGGAAAGGGTCGACCTCGAGCATCAAGCCAATCTACCGCTCGAAGAGATCGCTTACGACCAAGCGCGACTGCCGGAAGAAGTATATATCCGCTGCATCCATTATCATCCAATGAGGCGTGGCACGTAAATAGTTGCGGTAGTGATGGAGATGCGACCAAAAGCAGGACAGAGTCGATGGTTGTTCCTCAAGTTCAAGTATTGCGGCCACTGGAACACGCATAGTGACAATCTAGTAAAGATTGACCTTGTCAGTCGGGGACGTGGTGCCGATGGGACTTGAAGGCGCCAAAACTGCAGCATTGCGACCACGGGGCTCAAATGGAACTTGTGGCTCGCGAGATCGAGGGGGGAAAGTGACGGTTTGGATGTTCATATGACCCGATTATTAGACAGCACATGGGACACGATATGATCATACCACTTGGGCTTCTTTGCCTCGCGGACGTCGACGTTCTTCGTTGTATGTAGTAACTAGGGTCTCGTTTTATGTACTGAGGACGCGCCGGTACCTCAGCCTGAGGGAACGAACTGACAGCTGGCAGACTCTTCACTCAGCCTGCATTGTGCACGTACTGGTGAGTGTCAATTCGTCGAAAGTACTTCGCATGACTGAAGAAGAAGAAACAGGGAAAGCCACACTTACGACACTGGATCCTTTCAGTCGTGGTGTCAACCTTGCGCCCAGGCTATCATGCGGTCGGCCAACGGTCGGCAATCCAAAACAAAGAACAAACAATGAGAGAATATGAAAGCAGTTCGCCGAGGTCCTCCCCCTTTTGTCCCCCATTTTCTTCTTCCTTGTCCAACCGCGCTACACCATATCAACGATGCCCAACAGCAGCAAGTCTGGTGACTATACCTATACTGGCTCTGGAACCAACAGTCAGGCGAGTCCTCGTCGCGTCTCCTTGTCCGTATGATCCCTCACATGCACTGACAGGGCAATCACTATTGTTCTCGCGACTATGGTGATGCTGGAACTGGTTACCACTATTCTAACTCGTGCGTAGTTTTTGACAGCAGATTCGTGATGCAGTTTTTGACGTTGGTAACTTTGCTAGCAACGGGAGCTACTATTATAGCAACCCCAACGGATCGACCTACTACAACAATGGCAGTGGATCCCCTCAGTACACCTCTCCGAGCGGAAACACGTACAAGTCGTCCAAGTAGTTGACTCATCGATCGGAGGTTTTTTTTTGTCGACTCAGACGTAAAAGATGGGTTCGTGGTGTAACGTAATGAATTGGATGCAATCCGAAATTGTATTGTGATGACATTAAACATCATTGATATCAGTTATCTGCCCCTGTCTCGTGGCATTCTCACGATCCACATGCTTTGGGGGTCTTTCGTGGTATCATGATGGTACCGACTGACAGTTAAGTAGGACCCGGGACTTGGTTCCTTGTGATCATTATACTTGCACTTCACCTTATTATTCCTTTATTACACAAAAGACAGGTAGGACCAAGCTCAGGAAGGGAAACTGAGGCGAGACAAGAGACCTAGTAAGATCGTGATACTAGCCTAGCAGAAAGAACTTTTCGCTGATGACCATCTCACGCTCAATGCAGTATGATACAACTTTCGCCATTTCGCCTACAAGGTGCGGAATGCATATGCTCGCGCCAATTCCTAGGGTCAGACTCGACCCTATTCTCCGTTCTCATCGGCTCAGTCCAAGGTCCTCTATCTGAACGTCCCTATCGTTTACATCGTTACCCTCGTCTCATGCGGGATGTGATAGCCAGCATGAATTGGTAATGGAGAAATGCAACAAGGGCGCTCGCAGGTCCTTGCGAAGTCATACGGACCAAGCATCGTTTGAACATCGTCTCGATGACCAATTTTGTTAAGAGTCCATTAGGACCGATCGTGAACAAGCTGCACGTGACCCGATAAATCACGTAGTAAGCAAAAACACCTCGAGGAGAGTATGCCCCTCGAGGAGTATATCAGTCATCAAAATATATTGATTATCATAGCAATAGAGTAGTATACATATAAAAGAAACCCACAAGAAAGGGGGCAGAGGCAAGAGAGCATACCCATCGCTCTGCCCCCGCCTCACTCGTCTGATCTCGTCAGAGACTCCTCACACGCCTATCGACGCAACCTTATCTTATCTTATCATTCATCGCTCAACAATTATCATACTAATGTGTTGGTGTTCGTTCGATAAACGTTTGATATTTCAGTCGGCCTTTCTTTTCTTTTCACAGCGTAAACGAAATCGCTGTAGATATCCTCCCTTTTGTGGACCATTCTCCCTGCGATGATTATCAGTGGGCCCATCAGATTGGCAGCATGTTCCAGACAATCACAGCGAGTCATCATTCTCATAGACCCAGGAACCTAGCTTTAAGTAATGAAGCAAATTAATAATTGTTTGCAGGAACGCGACTCTTCCTCACTACCGTGTATTCTCCGGAACCTCGCAAGACGACCCAACGTCAACACTCCATATTGTCAAAGGGGAGTTCACGAACCTGGAGCACTCACGTATTCAATTTTAGTGCTAATAATGGTTCTATAACTTCGTGCAATGACAGACCCAAGGATGAAATACCATAAAGATGATATCAACATAAATAAAAACGATTCCGACGTATATAATATTGAGGGTACGGTGTCGGTCTGGTCCCTGACTCATGGCTCGAATAAACTCTCCAAGTATTTAACATTTGCGCATAACTGTTTGTGGTTCCAGCACCACCCTTTGTCGACGCCCTATCCCCCAAACTAACCAAGCTATATGAATGCGAAAAGTTCGTTTGCGACGGCGACTTTCAGTGGGCTGGGGAAGTTTGGGTTGGAACATTCCACTGGCTGTTCTGTAGGAAATCACGTCAGTATATAAGAGCAGCATAGAGAGATGCCTCTGGCATTGGGCAGAACATACTGGGAAGAGGTCCATGTGGCGCCTGAAGTCGAAAAAATGTGCAGGTAGGGTCTTGTCCTCGACGTTCTCAGCCACGGCAGAGGACAACAACGCCACCTCTACTGGATGGAACACTGCCAAATCAGCCAGGACGGGCCCTGCCGCCGCAGTCCCCGCGCCGTCTTGTGCGGATGCGAGGACATAGCCGCTCAAATCGACGAGCTTGGCAGAAAACGCCATGGCGATGAGACCGATGACCGCGTCCATCGTACCATCATCCTCGCCTCCGAAGGGAGCGCTGCTTACGATGATGTCGTTAATGATGCGTGATGGGATCGTGATTACCCCGCGCACGATCGAGCCAGCTGTGCGCCGGACTTTGCATGCCTTGCACGGAGAGTTGTCCTCTCGTGCGAAAACAGTGATGCTGCCGACCAGCTCTTCCTTGTAGCAGAGGTCAAAGTGATAAGACGCGCCGACACCGTACTCGGAGAGTCGAACGAGGACCTTGAAAATGCGGAAGTTCTTGATAGGCACATAGTTGGCAAATAGTCCGGCTTCGCAAGTGTTGGGTACATTCATGTGTGTCCAGAAGGGCAGATGCACGGACTGCACGAACTTTTTCGGGTCGACGTTATAATATTTGGCAATTCTTGCGCGCGCTTGTTGGCGTTCCTTGAGGTTGGCAGCTGCGGAGTTGACTCTGACACTCAAGAATTCTTTGTATGAATAATCTGCGAGAGATAAACATCATTAATCTGGAACAAGACGCGAGCAAAATTGAAGACATTACATTTAGGGTATGAGTCCGAGGTGAGGAAACGTGTTTCCTTGCTAGTCCAGTAAGTGCCGTCTGGGTGCCTCCACGGAACGAGTAATCCCCATTCTCCGTCTTCCTCGACCACCTGTGAATATGCTGCAGAGTAGGTTCCTTGTTTCTGGAATTATAACGCAATATCAATCAGGAGTCTCCACTTTGAAAGGTACGCTCACCAGAGTCCACTTTTGTTCTGCTCCATCGATGGTGAATCCATCGCCCATCCAATAATCTGGATAGCACCATTCCCACAACGCTACTGTGTAGTGTCACCGAATTAAATGATTAGATCACGATAATTTACGACATACTGAGCCTATCAATATTGCAATGGTGGACTGCCGACATTAAAACAAAGCAGAAGAATCCACAATGCCACATACAGTAGAAGAGAGGGTCGAATGCCGCCTGTGGTTTTACGTTGAATGAGCAAGTGAAACAGGTGGGAATATACCTACGTAGTCCACGTATCCCTTGACGTCCAAGGTTCGAATTAGCGATCAGGAGAGTTGAACGACATGAAGAAACAACCATATGTCCGTTTCCACCCTGCATACATCACGGATCAGTATTCGTACTTCGCTGACAACATTAAATCGAACCGCACAAGATTTCCGTGTATAGAATTGTGCACACTCTCCAAGGAACCGGTGTTGTTGTAGTCGCTATCTTGCCGGGATAGATTTAATGTGTTCGAGAACTCATCGTATCTGTGTCCATAGTAATTTGTTAGCACAATCAAAATAGACTAAAAAGAGAACATTACATCGTTGCAGAATCTCCCCCATCCTGGAAAGTGAACAACATTCCAACACTCGTCCGGATACTATTTGCCTTTTCTTTGAGAACCCTAATGTATACCATAAAATCAAATCATGACAACGGAATGGATCTAACCAACGATTGAAGGGCTTGAGTATTACTTCCGGTCGGGTTGGGCGTGTTGTCAGCATGCCGATATGTCGTTTGCCATTTGGTAAAATAAGCGGTGATTCCATTCTGAGGGTCATGGGTGTTAGTCATTATATGGAAAGATGTAAGCCGATCATCGTACTTACTGTTGTATTGTCCTCGAAGTCGTGGGGAAGGTAAGGAAAGGCGAAGCATACAAGGGGATTTTGCACAATCAAAGATTTCTGATCAAGCCCCATGATTGTCAATTCTTCGTCACAAAATAAAGACGGCAGTCCTTCCACGTCTACATTCGGGTCTGCCCAATCCCAGTATCTGCTCGAAATCAGAACGCGGAAGCAATTCATAGGTTACGACAACTTGCGGGAATCGAAGCCGCTCAGCCGCCCCGACCCAGCGTCCAATTTCTCCAGGATGCGCATTTTCAATCTGCTGTGCGATATTCTCTGCGTATTCTCCGATCGCTTGCTGAAAGATCCGATAGATTTATACATGTGAAAACAAAAAAGGTGATCGCTCTGACCTCGATAAGCATAATATAAGGGCGGTGCCAGGAAGGAAAAGTAACGACTGCATGACTGAACGAGCACATTTTAGAAGATGAGCAGCGGAGACTGTTCGAAATAGCCTACTGGCAATAACCTACGTGGCAAGATATTCAATGGCGGCACTCGCAAACGAAATGGATTATCTCACCTCCAAACCTAGATGGGGAAGGAAATATATCTTTCTTGTCGTGATAGCTGAAGTCGACTTGGGCTTCCTTAGGGGTTCGCCTATCACCAGACCATTCGCGGTATGGTTTGCCATGAATACTTCCGATTTCCATGAGAGAGGTTGTCGCACGCAACGGCGGTTGAACTACGCAAGCGAAAGGGATAGGGGCATCTTTGATATACGCCCAAGCGAGAATGAATAGGGTCCACTGGTGAGGGTGGTTATCCTTCAACTCTTGGATGGGTAGGCGATCGAAGACTTTTTGGGTGGTACTGCGACCAGTGACGGGAAAGTAGTCTCGAAGGTATGTAGATGCCATCATAATTGAACAAGAGCAGACAGAGTCGAAGTGATACCCTGGCAGGTTTGGAGCTACGCAGACGTCCTTTTATACCATTTCATTCTCTAGGTTAGATCGAGGGAACTCTGACCGATGAGGGGATCTAGGAAACTGACCCGTCAAATGCTGTGCCATGCATGTGACTTCGGGGACGTCAGTTTACTTATGAGTCAAGATTGTAGTCTTTGTCGCCCAAGCAGATCTGTCCTGGTGGAAGTCGAGATCACCGCCTCATTATAACTCTTCTATTTCGTGACATGTCAGACGGGAATTAAGGTCTTCTGCACTCATCAGAGTTACCAGATGGCAATACAGCAAAGACCATCATATTCCGAAACACAGGTTCGTGCTGCTTTCGATGTCACGTTATGAACATTGTTACCTGTGGTGGTTAGAGTACGTCAGGATGAAATATTACAGACCGAGTTATGATTGTCACGCGGCGACCACGGTCGGTCACATCGGCTACCCTGAATGGGCCCATCAGATTCGGCGAAGATGACTTTGGAGCAATAAATTCAAATCAGCGACTTTCTACGTACTTTATAACATCCTTTATTCACACGTCGGAAAGGCGAACATTTCACAGGTCATATCTACATACACTCTGTCGTCCTCCACGCTTGTGAGACCAAATATTACTTACTGGGAGAAAGCAAACACAAATCATCAGAAGCTTGAGATCCTGCCCCGCTAGAGCCTTGCAATCGCGATGAGCCTTGCAACTATGATGTGACTCCCTGATGAAGCTAACGGTTCTCACCTGTCACGTTACGTTGGATCACGTACTGCCAAGCAGCATCCGGCAAGCCTGTCTGCCAGTGCGACAAGGATATCGATCTCGGGCCCTTCAACGTACTAATCGTGCCTATCTTCACGAGCGCCACGTCGAGAGACGCATCTCATCTCCGAGGGCTAGTGCCGGTGTTGCATAACTTGGCTGTTTTCGTCCAGTATTCTGAAAATTTTAGGTTTATTCATGTTCGGACATACTAGGATTGACATCCTCCGAGTCTGCCGGGGCGTTGATATTCTACCCCCGGTCCGTGGAAGTCGAACTTTACGTACTTGCTTTACAAGAGTCGGCAACTTGAACTTCAAGTTGGAGTGCCCCAAATTCCGAGGTGTGTGGCGGTGGTGGTGGCGACGAACCAGGCTGATCAAGCAAGGATTCCATCGGCTGGGTCGGAAGGCTTCCTTGAACGATATCGATGTCGTTCTCCAGTTGCACCTCAATGGCACGTGCTCTCGTGCCGTTATCGCTAAAGGCACTTCCGTGGGCCCATTCAAGTCCAAGTTGAATCACAACTCTTGAATTCGAACCAAAGAGAGGAATTAAGGGTCCTAAGGGTACTTCTCACGAATGTCAGTGAGTTTTGCCCATCCCAATGCCTGCCAGCAGTTTGTTTTGCCGATGCATTTATCCTGATGCCGTGATTTATGCTTGGCACCGGCGAACATGCTGGCGCCGTCAACGGTCAACGGGGCAATAATTCAATATTTATATTGTTATTGTTATAAGCTCGATGAAATCTTTTCCTCACCCAAACAACTTGATTCAAATCTGCCTTCATGCAACCCTCAAATCTCTTGCTCTCGCTCCCTCCCTCACTCCTTGCCCAGCTCAAGCGACAGACTGATGAGTTCCTGTCCGGGATAGTCAGGGCAAACTATAACACCCAATTTGCTCAGGCGTCATCCGAGCTCACCGAATTTCGTCAAGCCACGGCCGACCTCATCAGCGTATTGGACAACGATTCCCTTTCCGACTTATTTCGAACAACGGCTTCCTTTACGACTTACGACGCATACGCACCATTCGTTGCAAAGTTTCTCGAGAAACCGTGCAAAGAAAATTCCATAGTCGACATGTTTGCCCCTGGACTACCAGATTATCTCATACGTTCCAGCACCACGACTGGTGCTCTTGAGAAATTCTTTCCCAAATACGATTGCTCGATCACCATGGCATCCTCGGGTTGGCGGAATACATTGCGCTTACGAAATCTCCGGACTGAACAAATGGATATTGAAGATGATGAAAACAGTCTCGTCAAGAAACTCTATATTTGTTCTCTGTCAGTTATGCGCTTGAGAAACGACTTGAATTTGAGCCCTAAACGTGACGAAGAGAGAATGGGAACATTCAGTATAGTTCAAGTTTTCTACCCTTTTTTTGTTATCCTGACACATTATTCCTTAGTGCTCGACCATGCTGTACCGTATGCCGCCGCATTTATAAAGAGATGGCGGTCTTTCCTTCTCATCCATGCACTGTTCGCAGTTGCAAACAGATCCCTGGACACTATTTTAATGGGGTACATCACTTCCTTTGTGGACATGATGTACCACCTCGATGTAGAGTTCCACCTGGTGGTGGACAGTATTGAGAATGGTACCATTCCAAGTCTGGATGGGGTAGAAGAATTTCGCCATTATTTGGAGGTTTGTTTCAAGTTATCGGATGCACTGTACTCTCTGGATTCTGAATCGTAATTAGGCGCACCTTTCGCCAGATCCCGAACGTGCGGCGGAGCTACGCAGTCTCGGTCCCCCGTCTACTCGTCCAGGTTGGTGCGGGCACGCTTGGCCAAAGTTACGTTCGGTCACTTGTATCGCCAGCGGTTCATTCGCATCTTATATTCCACTGGTGCGCTTACAAATCTCACCTCTACCATTCACCCTGATTGTTCCCGTGGAGGCTCAATCGTACCTCGGTCCCAACACGGATATCTTTTCTAGTCACTATGGATGTGCAGAGGCCCAAATGATCGCGTTACCGTACGATCCACGGGAGTCGAATTTGTACAAGTTTACAAAGAGACACATCATGGAGTTCCTTGACATCGAAAAGAACAGCGACCCGTTCAGTTCACTCTCGCAGCTCGTAGGTTGTAGCTTGTTGTCAAACGATACCGGCCACTGATCCACACAACAAGTGGGAGGTCGAGGTGGGGAAACGATACGAAGTCGTGATAACAAGCTCTGATGGTCTATGGCGTTATCGTCTGGGGGATGTGATCGAGATCGCCGGGTTCGACTCAACAGATGGTATTCCCATTATGAAATACATCGAGCGCCGCAAGTAAGCGTCTGCACATGCCCAGGATCCTCTCGTTGACTAATTCGTTGACAGCATGGTCATGATGATCGAATCAATCTGGTTCACAGAAAAAAAGCTGAGGGATGCAATCTCGTCCGCACCTTTTGTGAACGTCGTCGATTGGACTGCGACGATTGATGAGCGCTGGCTGCCTAGGACGGTTGGGTTCTTTGTTGAGCTTGCCAGCGACGAATGTGAGCCTCTACTGATTTCATTATGCTGTGTACCTCATTCACGAACCACACATTTTGCTTTAGTGTCTGACCTTGCACTCACTGCCCCGGATCAGGTTTTGGATACGCTCATACAGTCAGAACAGTTTATTTCTCGGCGTATCAAGGGCAAATATTTCCGCAAACCGACTATTCGGCTGGTACGGCGTGGGACGTTCAGCGACTTCCGTCAGTTGAAACTCGACGAGGGCAGCAAGAATCTCGGACAAATCAAAGTGCCGATTGTGCTGCCCAAGGCTGAGTACGTGACGTGGTTTTCGAACCGGGTCGTGCGTGAGTTGTGAGTTCCATCACGGGTGTGTTTTTGAATTTCTTCCCCCGTGGTCTGTGTTTTTGACGAGGACCAGCGTCGGACAGAGCGACCTGTATTTGTTTCAAATCACAACATACATATATACCTTTTTTCTCCGTCCTCACTGCCAAAACGCCATGTTTATAACATATTACGAAATCGCTGCTAGGATTAATTATGTAATGAACAGCCGACACCACCTTCAAGTTGGTTGGTTTAAAGAAATGGACTAGAATATACTAAGTGCTCGATCGGCTCTAATCTCGTTCCTTGGAGTTCTTCAAGGTCTCCGAAGCGATGATTCTAGTACTTGCTAGTTTGAAACATGAATGAGCATGCAACGATCGTCCCTGTGCGTATCTCACGACCCAGAAATGTGCAAGGGAGCCTGGGCTATGACACAGGCCCGTCGGAAAGTACCCGAAGAAATTTGGCTGTCCGAAGCCAAGTCACGATGGTGATGCTATCAGTGGAACACAGCAGAGAAAACTTGTGAGCAGTATCGATTCAAGTTTCCTGAGACGATATCACGAACATGAGCGTCCGAAACCAAGCATAAGTTTTTATTTTCATACTAGTGGTCCGGACCGTCCGGGTAACATATGTATTAGTGGACCACCGTAGTGGGGCCTGAGAAAACCGATTCGAGTTTCCTGAGGTGATAGTATCACGGGTTAGGGTGAAAATGCGCGAAAAAAGAAAGCAAGATATTCAGAAACGTTCGGAACATGCGCTAATTCATACTAAGAAAGAAAGAAAAAAAAGAAAAGAGGTTGCACCAGATCAGCTTCCAAGGGGCAAGTCCAAGGCCCCTGATACTCCTGTTCTCACGCACTCTTTGTCCACAAACCGTACGAAGTGTCAACTTGTTTCGATAAAGCAGCAGCACCGACCATACCAGCGCCCAACTCCCATGACTCAGCGTTCACAAACACCACCCCACAGCCCGCCCGAGATCCCTAATACACCGATTCTCACTCAACTCGAGCGCCGTTACCAAACACTCTCGCTGTTTATCCTTCTGATCCCGCAACCCGTACGCCTTGGCGAGGAAATACCACACCTCCGGAACGTCCCACCCCGGACCGCGCGACATGTACCCCAAGATACCCGCGCTCAGATCCACCTTGTCGGGGTCAAAGTCAGGGTCGACGTCGGCTCGCGATTCGGAAAAGGAGGAAGGAGAGCGAGGCGTCAGATAGATCTGACACATGTGTACGCATGCAGGGACGTCGTCGGGGGACATGAAGAGCGCTTTCTGGAACGACTCGATCGCTTGGCGGTTGTGCTTCAGCGCGTGATGATACAGCCCAAACTACGACGACGCGTCATCATCGGAAGCGGAAACAAAATCGGCATGGCGGACGACGTACCTGAACCCAAACAGAAGGATTCTCCTGGTTTTTGACCTCGGCTTCCTGTATAGCACCCTTTGCTTGGTCGATCTTGCCCAGCCTACGAAAAGTCGCAGCGCACGAGGCCCACAGCTCGCTCAACAGCTTGCCTTCCCTAGAGGCTTGAGGAATCGGCTTGGTGTCCTGAGTAGGTGGTGTGGGCGGCGGAGGTGGAACAAGGCAATCGTCGGTCGGATCTTCAGCGACGTCGCTGCTGCTCCTGCGTTTCAACGACCGAAGCGGTCTGCGTGAATGTATCGAAGACGCTTGGTAATGGTGATTTTGAAGGACCGCATGGAAGTCTTTCAAAGTAACCGTCAGAATCTGCATCAGTGCTATCCAAACGCAACCTTTACCTGGAGTAGAATTAGTCCGCTTGAAACTGCTATTCCTCCTGACGACGCCATGTCCAATCTTTCTCGATATGGTGCTAATCTTTTCCTGTCCCTTGTGGACACGATTCTTGAGCATCTGTTGCATCCTCTTTCCTTTAGATGTGTCGCCGTGGTCGGTAGAAAACCCGCGTTTGTGGATGTTAGAAAACGGAAACTTGCGATCGGGCTCTGCAGGTGTCGCGGGCGTAACGGTGACAGTGATCGGAGAAGGTGGCTCTCGGTAAATCGATGGGTCACCCGTAGGTTCCATCGCACAAGCAACTTCAGTGTTGACTTCGAGGGCGCTATCTCGGACGATTTGCACCTCGGACACGAGGGTTGCTGAATTGGGTCGTGTTAATGGCGAACGCGATCCGGTATCCACCGAAGTCCTCACTAAAATGGAGTCAGTCAACAACATCAGGAACATTGAACGAAATATTTGCTTACGCGGAGTCTCGGGGACAGCTCCTTTTCGCTCTGCAATCCATCCAAAGACATCTACCCACTTAGTCTCTGCTCCCTCAGGGCCCTCGACGTGCTCCGTCAGCGCCATCTGTGTAAGTCGTAGTTGTAACGCATACTCGAACGCATCTTGCGGGGTCGAAGTGGGGTGATCCGGAAGGATGTGCAAAAGGGTGGATGAGGGAGGGACCGCAGTTGCATTCGGGTCAAGGATCATCTCGTGAACCAACGTTCCACCCCCACTCCCATTGCTTCTGTCATGAGAGAGTCCCTCGACGACACGCTTCTCCATCTCAAAGTCTCTGGCTACCACGGACTCAGTTGGCGTACTATCGCTGCTCTTTTCTGGAGAGACTTCCGAATCGCTTCGAGATTCGTCTATCTCTGAGGGTGACTCGTTTATCGCAGCACCAATGTCTAGCACATCGTGCGCTTTCTCCCACTCTCCTTGAGCTGTGAGCAATAGACCAAGGAGGTGCCAGTGGCGAATTTCGTTCGGAGCTGCTTCAACGGCCGCACGTGCAGAGTTGATTGCATATTCAATGTTTTGAGAAGGACCGGGTAGCGCGAGTGCTATCGCTAGTTGGTGGTGAGCACTGGGGGTGGGAAACACCTCGACGGAGCGAGTGTAATGCTCCAACGCATGCTGTAATCTCGTAGGTCGAGTACGATCGTCCTTTTCTGCAGATTTCTCAAACTTCAATGTCATGGGATCTGCACATATGCATGCGAATACTTGCCTATGATAGCAGTGACAGTGTTCCATATGCCTTCAGCGAGAGCGACGCGGGCGACAAGTTGATTCCCGATGCCGTCCATTCGTGTTTTCGCCTTTTCCAACAGCTCTCCGGCCTCCTTGGCTTCCTCGACACCACCAGAGCAAAGTCGAGACAATGCCAGACGACAAAGCATCCTCGCACCTTCCGCGAGTGTTTCCACCCAGTAACGGTTCGTGTCGGAGTCACCGTCGACACCTGCTGCGCGAGTTTTGCTTACGACTTCAACGTATAGACGCAAGGTACGCTTCGCGAGCTCTGTATCTCCCGAGACGTAAAGAAGCCTGCTCATATGCCGAAAGATGCGATAAGAGTTGAAGGTGAGTCGGGTAGCCCACCAGAGGACCTAGTTCTCTGTCTAAGAGAGATCGAGGATGAGATAAAGGAATGACTTACATCAATGAACCACTGGGCCCGGTCTGCGATTGCTCCGCTCGCTTCCCACACAGCGACGGATAGATCGACGAGATCCTCGACCTTGACATTCCGCTCTCCGGCCGTGGGAAAGTGAGTGGATCTGTCCAGTATCGTGCGGTATTCTGTGATGATCGAGCGAGCGGTGTTGGACCATTGCGGTGATTGTTCTGACTGCAAAGGGGAGGAAGGTGCACGATATCCGATGACGAGTGCGCGGAGATGAAGAACGGAGATGATGGAGCGATGTGAAGCACGAAAGGTGGGAGGCCAATGAGTGCTGCAAGAATTATAGTGAGTGAACAATTTCCAGATGAGACCTTGGTGATCATCTAGATGTCGGTTGCGGGCGAGGAGGGTCGTTGCACGAAACATGAGACGTTCCGCCCAACGCCAAAGCTCGCGGTACTGAGCAAACGAGGAAGGGGATGCATATACGGAGAGGGAAGGTGGGATCTCCCTTTCAATGATGAGGAGGAGAGGGACTGCTGACACGTATGCTTGAATTGCGAGTTCGGGGTTATGTGGTTGAAGCTTCTCGTGACACATGCCTGGATGGACGGTAGTGGAATGTAGAATACGGAATGGGAAATGGTCTAACCTTGAAGACACATGCTCCGGATGGACTCCGCCATCGCCCAAGCTCTGCCGTCGACGACGTTGGTTGTGGAAGGAGGGGATTCGACGGATAGAAAACTGCCGGTCCACGACGTGGAGGTGTCGGGGTTGGTGCTGGGTGGATGGAGGGTAGAAGTGTCTGATCTGAGTGAAGAGGGGACAGGAATGTGACTTTGTGCGTCGCAGATTGCGGGCACTTGGGCAAGGTAATCGAGACACTCCGAAGGGTCGCCCAACGCGTACGCGTAGTATGCAAGGGCGAAGAGGAGAGACTATGGGGAGACTGAGTCAATAGAGAGAGTCGAGTGAGGATCGACGCACGTCTGAGCGAGTTGTCTGGAGTTTCTGGAGTGCCTCGTAGCCAGTGATCGCCTCCTGGACGCGTTCGGGGAGCAACATGCATTCTGACTCGAGACGGAGCTGACCGTCTGGCTCTGATCCGAGCTGGTCTTCGTCCACTGCGTTCGCGGAGAGCCAGATGGAGAGAGCCTGAGTCTGCGAGGCGATCTCCGCGACGTCCTGGAATCCTGAGCAGTGTTTGTTGAACTTGCGGAGAAGATCTGACCAGGACAAAGAGTGAGCGTTTGGGGCCTTTGCTGGTGCAGAAGACGACCAGAGTCCAGCTGTGAGTGCGGCTCTGAGCTGAGCCCAGTAGTACCGATCCTTGCCGTGCATGTCCAAGTTGCTTTCGACCCCCCAACGACCCCTCCGTGGTACTTCGACAATGTCCACCACGCCAGAGAGCGAAGGAAAGACGCGTCGATTCACTGGTTTCTACCCAAACATGAACTCGGCCAACAAACCACTCAAACCGTTCAGTCGCAGCGCAGCAAAACGACAGAGCGTCATGACTCTCGGCAGCATCGAACACTTGCAGCATTACTTCACAAAGACTGGCATCGCTGCAAAGTCAAAGTGCGTCTTCTCACTCACTTGCGTTTCCCCGCTCAGACATGTCGAAAGCCCCTCCAAGAAACTCCACAGCCAGCTCGTGCCCGCGATCGGAGGTCTGGCTAGTCTGCAGACCTCGAAACCATCCCTGGGCAGCATCATCGACTTTGAACTTCCGCCCTCGCCTGCAGTTCCAGAGATAAGACAGCCACCGTTTCTTCCCTTTGTCAAGACCTACCAGACAGATCCAGAGGCATTCCTTCCCGGGGTCGTCGAGGACCTCACCTCCGTCACACGTGCATGGGATATACATCACTCGTCCACCTCCCGCGTGATAGACGTCCTTGACATCCTCAAAACGACCACACATGCCATCCGCTCCGTCAGAAACTACGTCATCGCACTTCCGGACGAGTCCGCTGGTTCACTTAGCACCCAATACAGGAACAAAGTCTCAGCCAGCGCTCCCGTGCCCAAACGCAACTTGGCTCAATCGAGGTCTCAGCTCGATCCCTTGTCTTTGATCCGCAAATCCGCGCTCGAAGTTCTCGCTGCCCTTCGCGAACTCGAAGAGCGCTCAAGAGTGCCCTTATCCGACGAGGTCTACGATGCCCAAAGCGATCGTGGCTCGTCACAGGAGCAACATCCACATTCGCGCGCCATATCACCGGCAGCCGTGTCCGACGACGATTCGGACGTCCCACAAGTCGTCGACCCTGACATGTCGATCTCGTTTGTGCGCGTACAAGGTCGTGACGAATCTGTGCCAGTCTGGGAGGACGAGAACGACTTGGATGCACATACCCTCAGCGAAGAGGAGCGAGAAAAACGAGAGCATTGGGACGATCGCCTAGTGCTGGGAGGCGGATGGCTGTACAAACAGGACGTCAGACTCGCGGACCTAACAAAGGAACGAGATGTGGTCAGACGTTACGTAGACCTCGTCGACGACGTGTTGTTCGGAGGCATCAAGGACGGAAAGCGCGGATGGGAGAGGGAAGGTGAAAGGTGTGCAAAGCGGTCAAGGGAAGTCAGAGGACAGAATCGGCGGGTCAGCACAGGCGACGTGTTCGCCTACCGGTTCCCTCCTGACCCACAACGCTCAGGCCGCCGCGTTGTCTCTTCGTCCGGTATTCTCGACTCGTTTCACAACATGTCACTATCGGAAGAGCCGGAAGACACAGCCGAAACATTTTCGGAGGCAGGAAGCGTGGAAGAAGACGATCTCCCCGATTGGGCAAAGCGCTCGTTGTTTGCAGATGACCCCATTGGTTAGTGTAGGTTCATCGCGTGGAATGCGTCCTTGTTGACCCTTATCTTGCTAGGCCGTGCGGGTTCCCTCTTGATCGCCCTTCTTCCGGAGAATTTGCGTTCGCTTATTCCTTCCACGCCTGACAGCTCTGCATTTTGGAGTGCACTCACGTCAGGTCAATGTCTCTGTATAGCTTACAACACCGGCGTGCGTCGATCTCGCAAACCATGGGGTTTCATTAGCGTAGACTCCATACACGATATCGCCTCCCTCGAGCAGTCCGCCAACGGCGCGGACGGTGACGAAAAGGCCAAAGTAGGATGGACTTTTCGAAGGATTGACAACTTGCGGTTATGGGCCGGGTTCGTCTCCCAATCGCCTCTGATCGAGTCACAACTCTAACTATCAGTCTTGCGCAGCGCCCTGAAGCTACGTTACCTCCTCCCTCTGGTCATCCCGTCCACGCCAAGTCGACCAGACCACATTCCCCACACAGCTTCACCGGCACGTGCACATTCGCGCGGCCCATCTCCTGCCCGCGCTCCCGCTGGCTCTGGTCACCCCGCGGTATCCTCTCCTCTCGCAGACGCACCGTCACCGTCACGAGTTAAAGTCCGCTCTGCCACGGACGAGCCACCTCTGATATTCGACCCGCGCCTCGTCGCGAGAAAGGACGACGGGTGGGAAACGATGCTGGAAACCGTCGTGTTGCGCTGGATGAAAGCGGTCGTGGAAGAGGCGAGGGGCGATAGTCCACGATGACCGCCTTGCGATCCGCTGAATTTTTGGAATGTTCATCGGTCCTGCTCTTGTTCGGCAGCGCAGAGCGGTTGACGTTACCCCCTTTTTTGTGATCTTGTTGTTGTCATGCGTTCTTGTTGTTTGATGACTGTTACGCTACGTGCCTTATACTTTTATTCCGCGCTGAGAGCGTTCATGTCGGTCCATGACTCTCTTTTCTCTCCTCTTTCCCTCTTTTCATCGGGTCTCCCTACGTGTTGTCTCCAGCCTCAATAATCGTGGACGGTAAATCTCTTGGCAGCGTTCTCTTCTTATACCATAACAAATTTATTTGGGTTTACCACCGTATGCTTACTCACTTGGTTCTGGCTTACGAAGGGTCGAAAATAGTAGATAATGATTTCGAGACCGTCGGTCATGAATTTCAGAGATTCATGTTGTATTGTTTCTCTGTGTGGTATATTACTAGGATGTCTGTTGGAACAGGCTACACTACAAAGTAATTTTTCCTAAACGACCGTCGCATTGAAGGAGTGTGAGAAACCGAAGGAGTGTGTGGAATATATCAAGGTATCGATAACGCATCTTGCCCGAGCCACATCGTAGGCAGTCCCTTCAGAAAGTGAGGCCACGGACGGTTTTAAGCCAGTCAGGGGTCACATCAGGGTACTGTCAAAGAAAGAAAGCGTCAACCCAAAGCTGCCTCTGAGAACATGGACGGTCTGACCTGCCAAGCCGATACGCCAGCACCTGTAATAATAAAAAAGGACCTTTTAAACGTGCCATCACATTAACGAAAACCGACAGACGCACCCCAACCAGAGCCATGCGCCTGGGCGACACAGCCTGCAAGCGTGTTGGGATCCATGTATCCATTGCTGGCGTCCGCAGGGGTAGCCGGCTTACCGATCACGAGTTTGCTGGACGGAACGCCGCTGGCCGAGATTTGCAAGAGGGCGGATTGAGGCGCGGCAGACGAGGACGCAGTGACGAGGCCGTCGCAAGTCGTGTATTCCGACATGCCTTCTGTGAAGCGAAAAGGTCAACATGGAGTCCAACTTGTTGCAAAACGCCGACTTACGGTTATAGAACTAGACATTCGTAGTTCAAGCTCTCGCGTTAGCGTGATCTTTGAGATGATTATAAAATAAGACATACTTGAACGTTGTACTGAAAGTGCACGATCAGCTCAACACCCTTGTACAGAACATATCACGACGCACCCAGTCAATCAGGGAGCCCACTTGCTTGTTTACTTCCAAGTATCCTCCTCCTTTCCAAACTTCGGGAGAGAACCAAGGAGCAATGGCTTCACGTGTATTTCAGTGATCGTCCCGCACACACACAGAATCGATTACTTGCGTGCATGGGTGAGAATATACTGTCCCTGAGGAAGCTGCGTCCGGAGTTGCTTAGTGAGGGTTATGAGCCAATTCTCCGCACTGCCCCAACCGCCGTCGAAGGCATCATAATCCTAGCATTGAAATTTGATCAGTTCGATGATTTCAACCAAGAGAGGGGATTGAAACAGTACTTCATACATGATGTCAACTCCCTGAACACCATACTGGCGCACCCAGGAAGCGATACTGTTAGCGACTGTGACGGCGTCGGTTCCCGAGGTCGTCGGTGTCTCAGTGGACCCAAACGCAGAGACTATCAACGAGATACCCGCAGCGTTGTACTGCTGCAGGTACGACTTGCGTTCATCATCTGACAATTGCTGCCACTGGTCAGCCATATCACTAGCACCGGACGTCCCCAAAAAGGACAGAGCACTGCGACGCGTCAGTTGCGCCGCTTCCATATCGTTTCCCAGCTTTACTCACTAGACGTTGAACCCCTGCACGGAAGTAGCGTTGGCAAAAGTGGCAAAGGGATGTAATCTAGCGTTTACTCACCTGGAGCTCCGAAGTGCTCGGAAGGGGGGAGGTCCATTCGTCGTGGTACGCGACGAATTTGGGTCCAACAGGAATTGACCTCTTCAAAAGGTTGCGAGCTCCTGGTGTCAGGCTCCTGAGTTTGTGTGCGAGCGGTACGGCCAGAATCGACCCGAACAACGAAAGTGTGACGAGAGCTACAGTCAAACTAGAACGAATGGACACCATGATGGTGGGAGGGGCTGAAGATGCTGTTGAAAACTTGAAATCCGGGCTTGTTCGCATGCATACTTTAACTCGAGAACCAGGCGCCCATACGTATCAGGGAAACAAAAAAAATGGACCCGAGGATGGGCTGGACTGATCATCTGTTCGGTAAAAGACCCTTGACTTCGTTGTTATGCTGCCGGCAGTCGAGGCATACCGAGGTTCTGATCGGAGTGACTTCAAGTTTAACGATTGCCCGTGGGTTTTCGCTGCCGTAATGTGGTGGCAGAAGCGGATTTGAAGCGATAGAGAAAATCTGCAGGTTAGCCGAGGCTGATGGACATCGATGAAAAAAGGGACAAACCAATCAAAGCTCCCAAAATCCTTATCCTTGTTGCTACGTTACAAGCCTGCTAGCATCAGCAAGTTGGCTCGAAACGTAATCGCTTGACGCTTCTTTCATGGGGGTTTTGTGGCCTCCGATTGGACCAAAAACTGTACCATTACTTTTTCGTCGACCAAAACGAGCTAGAGTGGGTTTTTGCCGGGTTATAACCCGGGTGCCTAGTTTTCAACTCGGCTACATCTTGCTGATGCTATAG
>JBBPRP010000118.1:0-23568 GCA_038093135.1 Leccinum longicurvipes
CAATGTAAAGTCACCGTCGACCGCGAGATATTCGGTTGCCTTCAATGCACGCACCCCGGCACCCACACAGGTTCTCCCAGCGACCAAACCGCCTCCGCCTCTCATCGGGAAGCTGCCAGCCGACTTACATGCACTGGTGCTTGTCCACCTCCCGATTCCGGATATCGCGAAGTACTCCAGAGCCAATAGAGCGACGAACAAGGTCGCAAGGGCCGAGATCCTTTGGGAACGGCGTTGGGAAGATCTCGCCGTTCAGAGGCTCGGTCTTGGCGCCATCCTTGACGAACTCGAAGCCAAGGCCTTGGTGGAGCAGGAAAAGCAGAACCGTAACGATCTCGGTCCAGCCACGCTCGCCGTCTCTTCTCTCGACGATGACGACTTTGGCGACTTTGCATCTGCCCCTGTACCCACCCTCATGGATTTATCGGGATCTGCGCCATTGAGCAGCAGGAACGCGTATATGCCAGGGAAGCAGACACCAACGTTCTTTGCAAAGTACGTACGGGCGCATACGCTACTACTCCCACTGTTGCCCGCCCCAAACGCACCCACTCATTCCATCCTCACATCGATCGCATCATGCCTGTCGTCTGATTCCCTTTCCGCGTCTCTTCTCACTCAGGCTCGGGTATTGCATCTCCTTGCACGCTTTTTGTCTCCTGCCGTCAAGCCTGTGTCCGCATGGGATCTCCGTCTTGCATCTCTCAAGGCAGCATTGGATAGATTCGATGTTAGCCTGTTGACTGCGTTTGATGCCGCGGATACGGGAGGTGACGAGGCGCGGATGAAAGAGGTGGCATCTGCCAGCTGGGAGGTGTCGATCTGCATGAATGGAATCGGGCGGCGATCCCCTAAGCCCGGTGCGGCGGGAGGTGATTGGGAGATGGGCAGACTTTGGGCTGAGAAAAGAGAGATTTTTTATGAACAAGGAAAGTGGGATTCATCTGCCAATCTTAAGTGCATCTACCCCTTCCTTTGTCAGTCTCGTTGTTAATTGGCTTATAGTAAAGATACCTGTCTTGATTTCACTGCCATGGACGAGTTCATGTCCCGTGTTCTTGCTGCCATCGAGGATGATGGAGCCAGGGCTTTTAGAGTATTTCCGCGGGACTCAGGCGTGTTGCTTGCGTTTGCTGAAAGAATTGCCAATGATGTGGTAAGTCGGTAGTTTTATTCTGTATCTCATTCTTTATGATCGGGTTGTGCTGATGTTGATCCTTTCAACTATTTCCATGCAACGTATAAACTCCTATTGACACCCGCCCGCGTATCAATCGATCCTGTCTTGTGCTTTTACTCGGTATTTGGTGCCATCCACACTCCACTTGCTATGAAAGATATCGGAATATGTCTCTTCCTTGCTTGCACATGCGCGCACGATCAGTATTCCTCTCTTCCTGTCAGCAACTGCCGCGTGCTTTAGAGAGGCATTCAGAATCGTCAATGCCATCCTTATAGTATCGGACAACGAAGGACAAGTGGACACGTCGGGAGCGGTCAAAGTGGAGCAGGCGGAGGATGTCATGTGCGTATCCAGCCAATGTTCGTTTTACGGGAAGTCCTTATTTATTGTGAACCAGTTATAGAATGTTCGAACCAAACATGGATGACTATCTTGACGACGAGACGGAGGAACTAAAGCGCGCTTTCGAAGTAATTTGCAAAGATTGGGAACGTTCCGTCTCTCTGACGGCGGCATCGGTGGTATGAATTCATGTTGACACTAGCCTGTGTTGCTTACCTTGTGTATCTCTTCTTTTTTATAGGTCAATCCCGATGGTCAAGGTTATCCCGGACCACAGGTTCTGTATCACGGATCTCAACCTGGGACGCGATTCCTCAGTTCGCAAAATCCTGCCCTGATGAAACGCACCGTGCTGGCGTCCTTTACGGACATGCTCCTGCTTCCAGTGACGATCGTCCCACGTGCCGTCGGCGCCGGCGTGGGCGCAATCGGTACGGGCGTCGGTGCTGCGATCGGTACTGGCGTTGGCGTGGTAGGCACAGGCGTCGTACAAGGCATTGCCATGCTGAATCCGCAGCGGTGGGTCGGCAATGGTAGTGTGGCTGGTAATTCTGGTGGGATCATAGGCACAAGTGAGGACTCAATGCCTGGCGATGGCTATGAGACCTTTGGAAAGGATGGGGCACTGTTTGAGGTTGGAGATGACGAAGGTGAAGACCCGGGCATAGGAGAGAGATGGTGCATCGGAAATGCGAGCGAAGATGGCGCCGTTGATGTGGGTGTGGGAGATGAAGCGGGATGGGGTGAATATGCAGAGATTCGAACGAGGAAAAATGGGTCCGCTGGTACTGGTGGGTCTGAGTCGCCAAAAGGAACGGCCTCGGGATCGGATCCCGCGAACCCGAATACTTCGACAACGTCCACGTCGGCAAGCGCATCGACATTCACAAAAGACTTGTTGAGTTCTATGAAGGCACCTAATGCCTCGACCACGTCGTCTGGACGCTCGCAAGTCCCAACACGCGCATCCATGGAAGCGCTGGATCTTCTCCTTTCTCTCGATGTCTGTCTTCAGATCATACACGCTACTCGAGATGCGATGAAACGCCTCGAGACGTTTGCTGCGTATCCCGGCAGTACTGGCGTGCGTGTGCGAGATACGCTTGACGATGCGTTCTGCGAGATGTTGGGGACACTAGGCGCAAGGCACGTTTCACGGGGATTTGGAATGTGAGTTTGAGTTCATCATTCCGTTTACTACCGTATCAATTCAATACTTTTTTGCGACGCATCCACAGCGCAATAGAGCGCATGTCATCCTACAGACCTGCAGAGCACGAAGGGATGAGTGTTGCACCGCTCCTGCAATTCTTTGAGCTCGTCCATGTTGGGGACACAATCCAAAGCATGATGCAAGTGTTTTTCGACAAGGAGATGGTGCGTAATTGCACATTCATCGGACGTTTGGTGCATATAAGATAATTCCTGTATATCATCTCTTGCATATAGGCTCCGCACATCGATAAAACCGACTTCTTGAACGCGGTCGTGAGGGAGAAGAAGCGATTCGAGAATACGCTCGACGACTCTGTCGCCTCGGGGTTGAACGCGGGGACACAGGTGTTGATGAACCAGGTTTGTTCAGGAAGCCTACATGCATAGGGCGGTCGAGTGTAACTGATGTCAAGGTTGACCACATCATTCAAACATCAACCAAGCTCAGAGCATACTACCCACCCGAAGACGCCCCGCTAGATCTCCGACCGACCGAAGGCTGTCGCGAGGCGATCCGTTGCCTCGAGATGCACTGCAAATTGCTCAAGGGCAGTACGAGCAGAGAGGTTCTTGAGGTGTTTTATCAAGAAGTTGGAATACGGCTGTTGGCGTACGTACCGATACCGAGCAAGCGGCACTATATTTATCAGCTTCGTTTGCCGTTTGTGACGGTGCAGAATACTGCAGAAACACATCAAGCGCCAGATTATCTCCCTCAACGGCGGTTTCCAGGTAATTGCGGATCTGAACGCGTATCACGCTTTCATTGCGTCACTCAAGGTGGGTGTTCGTCTTCAGTACTGTCGTCACTGAGGGAGCTTTCACTCACCGTACGTACGCACAAGGTACCGAACGTGACCGCGGATTTCGACCACCTCAAGATGCTCGGGCATGTCTTTGTTGTCGAGGACGCAAAGGACCTCGCCCAGATCGTGCGGGACGTCACGCGGTATGGAGGCGCGTACCGCCCAGAGGTACGGTCTTCCCGTACCCTTTTTCCTTTCCTTTCATTCTGACTCCGTCTTGCATCTCTGCTACTCATTTGGGGTCAATGCAGGATATCTACGAGTTTGTCCAACGGCGATCAGACTGGAAAAGAATTGAGAAGACAGTGGATAAAACAATGTATAATCTAAGCTTCAAAGAGGACTGTGTTATTTGTTGAGATATCACATAACAATTGATTTGTGGGTCGCAACCATTATATACTCCCGGTATCATCTTTACGTCGAAGTTGAGATCAGTAGGTTGGGGGAGAAGATGAAACTTCTGAAGCAGCGTCCGTTATATGACAAGAACAGCATCTAGTATATTTGCCACTTAGATCCTTTCTGGATACCACCCTCCAACCGTCTCCCATGCGCTCCCTTCGGGTACCTCCCAATTGCCCAAACATCCCCATTCCCAGTCAACCTCCTGGATTGTCGCCTTTTGCGCCTCGATGAACGTCGTGAGTGGGCACAACCCTGAGGGGGATGGAGGGCAACCACGAATGCCGGTCAACGGTACTGGACCATCGTTGACGACAATACGAATATGAGATACTTGGGAGTCACTCGGCTGTGCAACATGAGTGGTAGGGCAGGAAAGCACTAAAGATATATAGAATACCAAACATGACTTTGTCAGCATCTACAGGGGCAAATACGCGAGAGGTCATGGATAAAACGCACATTGGAATTGGACGTTGGTTGAAAATGGGGCGAGATCGGCTGATCTAAAAGATCGGTTGGTGGGGATATGATCAGCCGGAAGAGGGCCAGAGGCGGCAAGCGTCGTCAAGTTCAACGCCGTGAGGACTGTCCGTCACTCTAGTTAACTTGCAAGGTCGTCAACGAATACGTAACCTACTGTTGAGGACGACGACTTCGTGCGTTGCATCAACATACAATTTGTCGTGAAGCGGCCAAGTGCGATCGTCGGCATGCAAGGTAGCATTAGTGCTTGAGTTGTGCGTCTCAATGGGCGTATGAGTAAGCCGGGAGATAAGTTCTTGTATGTAACCCACGCCTTGAACACGACCGACAGGCGAGCCAAACGCAGAATCATACCAGAAACCCAGATCTAGGCTGTACGCCCAAAGTGAGTTCCCTGCTTGTCGGAAGTGGACGAATACTAACGCGTAGTTGAATCCTTCCCATTCCTCTTTTGTGAAAAGTTCGCAGAATTTGGAATAGCCCAGTGCGACAGTCTTCAAGGCAGTCAGTCATCAAACACTATATAGGGTAAGAAAGCATGGTACGCCACCTCATATGCACACATCTGCTGCATTCTATAGACGTCCTCGATCTCCAAGTTGAAACCTAGCCCAGCCTCAGTCGACTTTAAATCAGCTTGCAATCGGTTCTGCGCCTCCTTCAGGTAAATCCCAGTCCATTCCTTGATATAGGTTAAGGAGCGGTCAGATTTGTCATGGATACGAGCATTGGGACAAGTGTCGTAAGGAGCGAGAGTGTTGTTGAACTGTCGAGGGGACAAGTCAGACGATACTCCGAAAGTTATGTATATATGGTGGAACTTACGCCGGACGCCTCGATTGTAATCACCTGCTCGTATTTTCCATCCAGAGGCCAGCCAAAAAATCCCAGCGCGAAGTTGACAGCAGAAGCATACATACGATCTCTTTGTACACATTTGTTTAGCGAGGGTCCAAGAACGTAACAAAATTGACGCCTTTGCTCTCGAAATGACAAAAGGGGCTCACTGAGATTCTGTCCTAAACACGGGTAGCTTGTTTTGTGCGGTAAAATCCTGTGATTGGAGTTAGCGTTACAATGGGGTCCACAAATCACGTCTGATGACGATGGCTGGACCCACCTCTAGCAAGAACCCGTATTTCAACCTCATGGAGATTCCTAGATCATCTGCAAAATACCTCGTTAGTTGAGATCCTATTAAACAGACAAGGTCTTTCAAAAACAGCATAAAAGTGAACGCTGAGGCTACTGCATTGAGGCGAGTAAAGGATGTGGCAAGATAAAAGGCAGAAGTACAATATGGAAGAATGGCTCTCACATAGTTGTTGTCTTCCGAAAGGTGTCAAGACTGGAAGGGCATACCCCACAACGCGAATAGTATCGAGAGTGATACCATCAGCGAGCGAAACCCAGAAAAGAGGGGGAAAGGAAACAACCTTCTTCACCGAGTTTGTATGTCCTGTTTGTGGAATACTCAGTTTCAATCACAGGTACGCAAATTCGTCACTACCCACCAATTATTCAAGAAGGCTAATCTTCCCGTCGCATCCCATTGTTCCGAAGTCTCATGCAATCTTTGCGCCAGTGACGCAGGTCCCCCAAAGTTCGCTGTAAAACCACAACCATCAATAAGCTGATGCGCCTACGGCTTCCCTCTGCCTACTTCGACTAGCGACAAGAACAAAATACGACTTACCCCAGGCTGTAGGGTATCGTGCCCCATGTCTATGTAAGATGTGCACGCCTTTGATATCACATTGCGCGGGAGGTGCTGCGCCTTCTTGGATGCCAAACGAACCGCGTGGGACGCTGTACCAAGGAGAAAGGTTACCCCACGAGCGAAAGAGGTCGAAAGGACGTTCACTGGGTGTCGAGGGCTCAGATGGGGGATCAGGGAGGGTGTTATATGGGGGTGCAACAAGTTGCGCGGCCCCAGTCTGGAGAGGTTGCAAAGGAGCGGTAGCAATGAGGGCAGGCTCCGCACCAGTTGGGGTTCCACCCGGGTATCCAACACTGTCATATCACGGAACAAGTTAAAAAATGGAACAAGTTACTGATATCAGAAAGCATACTCGGAGGGGAACAACTCAGGAAAGTCGTTGGTGGGAGATGGAGGTGGGTAGTTATGCACGGTGGTAGAACCCACCCACGGTGGCGCATAGACATCAACCTTGTCCTCTCCCGTGCCGCTGTCCGTTGACCGCTGGAAATGACAACCTGGCCCAAACAATAAAAGTTGAACAGTGAGACAGGCGACAATACCCCCCGCAAAGGATGCAAATATATGCCTCAAAGCATATCTCTGGGGGCTTGCTCCATTGCACCTCAAGTTCGAACCGTCGTCAACACGGGAGTTGGCGTCAGCGGTTGAAAACACATGTGAATCGGAGAGAAGACCGACGCGCTCGGTAGCCTCGCATCCACTGTGCGCGTCGAGACCGGGCTCGGGGTCGTATTCCTTGTAATGGCCTGAGCTCATGTTGAACTTTGAAGTTGAACGTATGTTGAGCGTCGAACTTTGTCGGAGTGGTCGGAGTCAATAAAGTAACTGCTTACTACTATAGGCGTCTGTATGGAGGCAACCAGGGGGGGTGCGTTACGGTCTACCCCTGACTCCGAGTTAGCAACCGACCCCCCCGTTATGCGTTACGTTGTTAGTTTTAGCAACCATGCGAGATAATATGTTAGAATATTGATTTATTTATCACAATCACTGACCATTTTGGTCCACTTTGGGGTGAATGTTTTTGTCAATGAAAAGGGGGCAAAGCCAGTTGCTGAGAACATGGTATTATTAAAGTTAAACTGGGTGATGGCTAACCATTCAACCCATTGATCTTGTTTTTCTGCCATGAAGAGCCTAAGGAACTGCTGGAGTTCTTGATTTACTTGTTTGGTTTGTCCATCCATTTTGGGATGATATGGAGTAGACATTTTCTTTTTGATTTTTAATAGTTTAAGCAGATTAGTCATTAATTGTGAGGTGAACTGTGGTCCTCAGTCTGAAATGAGTAAATTGGGAAGTCCATGGTGCTTCTATATGTAATCCCTATACAGCTCTGCTGTCCCTTTGGAGGTGATGGTTTTCATGGTAGGGATAAAGGTGACTTCTTTTGAAAATCCATCAACCACCACCAGGATGCTATCAAAACTATGGCTAAAGGGAAAACCCATCATAAAGTTGGCAGATACTGATTTCCAAGGTCCCTCAGGGACTGGCAGCAATTGACCTTGTAGAGTTTAACCTTTGAGATGTTGAAGCAATTATGAACGTGCATGCTTTTGGGGAGGCATAGTTTGATCACATTAGGAAGAAGAGTGGTGACCAGATAGGGTCCAATCCATTTCTTCATTAGTTTACGTGAGGGTCTGGTGAGGTGTAGGTTGTTTGTGCTTAGCCAAACCAGGTCCCTGATGGAATATGATGGTGCTTCTGTGCAGTGTTTGTCAGCCTTTCTTTTCATTGCCTCTTGGGCGGTTTTTAGGTTATTTTTGGCTTCATTAAGCGTGTCTTTGGTATTTCCAATGAAGTCTGCAGCAGAAGGTGCCATACATGTGTATTTTTCAAATCCCATGTGTGGAGCATATGTTTGAGTCAGTTCGAATGGGGATTTCTTTGTAGAAGACTGTTGCTTCAAATTGTACGAGAACTGAGCCAGGGCCAACCAGTCTGCCCAGTCGTTCTGATTCTCAGCAGTAAACAGGTGGAGATACTGTTGTAGATCTCTATTCATCCACTCTGTCTGTCCATCCATTTGAGGATGATATGCATTTGACATTTTTGTTTTAATTCCCAGGGACTTACATATGTCCTGCATAACTTGTGAAGTGAGCTGAGGTCCGCGATCAGATACAATAGAGCGTGGGAGGCTGTGATGCTTCCACACGTTGTCAAGATATAGCCTTGCTGTTCCCAGGGCATTAATGGTTTTAACCGTGGGAATAAATTCGACTTCTTTGGTTAGTCGGTCTACGACTACCATTATTGAATTGAATCCTTTGGAGACTGGGAGATCTGTGGTAAAGTCCACCATGATATCTTCCCAGGGTTGTTCTGGAATCTCTAAGGGTCTAAGGAGACCGCTTGGCGGTTGGTTTCCTGTTTTCATGCATGCACACCTGGTACAGTGTGAAATGTATTCTTTTATGTCATCAAGTATTTTTGGCCACTAGTAGGAACACTGGATTAACTCTGCTGTCCTTGCAGCTCCAGCGTGTCCTGCTATCGGTGTATCATGATGTGCGGTGATTATTTTCATGCACATTTGTGTTTCTTCCGGCACAAATAGTGCCTCGTGTTTCCATAGGAATTCCCCATGAGACACGAGTGAATATTTTTCTGATAGTTCCGTGATTTTTGTTTCAGATAGGAGATTGAGCGTGTTTTTAATGGTTTTAGATATTTCATCTCTGTCATCTGTTATGGTTATAGTGTTTCTTATTCCAGTGGAGCCAAACCCTGAGATGCCACGGTCTGTGGTGGTGAAAGAGAGAACTTCTGTCAAGGTGGGGGTAAGGATGCATTCAATGATTAATTGGGCTATCTGATCCCCTTTCTTGACTTCAAAGGTTTTATCTCCATGATTGAAGAGAAGTACTTTTACTTCTCTTTGGTAGTTGGAGTCTATTACTCCTGCTCCTACATTGATTCCGTGTTTTAGGGCTAGTCCACTTCTAGGTGTAATCTGTTAAGCACCGAGGTCAGAGAGTGCTATGACGTGCACAACAACAACCAAACAAGAAGGGGATACACTGAAGGCATTGGGGAAGAGGGAATGAGGTGCATGAACGAGTATAGACGGCCGAAGGGTGGCGTCAAGAAGACTATGGCAATAGGTGCTTACTGGGGTTTGAAGACCCGGAGACTCCTAAGCAATAGCGTATAAGCTCAAGGGCCAAGAAGGCATTGAAGACAAGGAGAGAATGAACTATAATCGACTGAGGATGTACAATACATGCGGGGAGATTATATACCTGCTACAAAGGGGCATGGACCATGTAAGTAAGCTAGCCCTAAAGTAACATGAGGTCTCCATGAGGCATTGGCAATGATGCCATGCTCAGTCAGCCTATGATGTCATGGTCTGGACCAATGACTAAGGTTGTCAGGTGACGAGGTCTAGAACCAAGTCATGTGACTATGAAGTAAGCAGGATAGGCGCAGGAGAAGAGATAAGATAAATGATAAGCGCCAACCTGATAAGATAAGATAACTGGAGATCATGTGATTGGAAATCAAAAGAGTCATGTAACCATAGAAATAGAAAAGGGAACACATGGTTACTGGGAAATAGGAGGTGCAGATGAGATTTGCAACACCATCTTCCAAGCTATCCAATGGGTATTGGAGAAAGTATGGACACATGGCCAAAGGACTCTGCAACACAAAATCCACTTCTGCATTTTGATTGGTGAGTTGGAAAGCATGATGATGCTGCTAACACGCAGGCACTCCGGAAGGTTGCTGAACACTTACGGGTGACTGGAAACCAGATGTCCACTACCACAAAGACGACTTTGGCACAGATTCTTCCAGGAGAGATCAAGAAAGCAGTGCGGACCAAGTACATGCGGATGGCTCAGGATTTTTGCAAGGCAGACAAAAAGCACAAACGAGGTGATGAAGATGATCTTGATGATGAAGTAGAGGTAGTTGAGGTTGCACTGGACCGTGCACATATAGTGTTTTAAGGTCTGGTCTCAAGACCTATGAAAAACTGGTTTTTAACCGGACCAAACTGATGGTAACCGGTCCTGGTTGGTCTGGTCTTGCCTGGTTTTGATTTACATCAGTTATGGTCTTTTGATTTTGGAAAGATCAAAAAGACCAACCAAAACCGGTTAAGACCGGTCTTTTGAGGGTAACCAAGGTACCCTCTATTAGGTAGTATATCCCTGGATTTTTCCTGATTTTTCCATATTTTTACAATTTTATTTGATTGAGATATGGTATTTCTTATCAAAGTACCTCCTAGAATAACATCCGACTTGAGATTGGCCATATCTTTGGCGTTTACGAGCGGAATTACGAGATTCGTGGAGGACATGACAGATAGGGGTCACCCCTAAAGTCGGTACAGCCACTGCTAAGCGCGGTTTCCACGTTATTCAGTACCTCGTAATGAGTTTTATAAGTGAATATTATACATGATGACATGCAATCTTATAATGATCATATCTCGATGACCCCTGCACCGATTTAGATAATAAAAGTATGGGCAGGACACCACGAGTCTGTAGTATTTTTAAGAGGCCACATAACCGGTTAAAAACCGTTCAAAGACCGACCACAAACTGAAAAAGACCGAAAAATCGGTTTTTCATCGGTTTTAGTCTGGTCTTTCTGTATTAGGAAATTTCCATAACTGGTTACAGTCTCAGTTATGCTAAAATGAGTCCAAAAACTGGACTGGACCGGACTTTAAAACACTATGCACATATGAATTCACATGTCCAATCGGTGAGAACATTTCACAAGTTCCATGTAAACTGATCTGATGTACTCACAAAAGAAACTTGATGCCTGCAAGCACAAATGGAAGTTGGATGAATGTCCACCAGAATGGAAGGACAAAAAATATGACATGGCATTCATGTTGAATGCAATGTTGGACAATGAGGATGACCCAAATCACATCCCGGGTGAGCCGCATGTGTATATAACAAAGGAGCCAGAGTGGTGTCATCCACAGGTCAGTGTTTGGAGACCTTTCTTTAATAAAATGTCAACTTACAGCAACTGAAAGGTTTCTGAACTTTTTAACGAGATCGATGGACTCAAAGATCCACGCCCCAACCAGGCAAAGTTAGCCAAGACACGAAATTGCTCAGATGAGAAAAAGTTGGGACCACCACCTCTTGCGCGGTCCCTAGCAACCAGGGTCTGAACTTGGATGGTGAAACCAGAGCTATTGCAGCAAAACCCTGATTGGTTGACAGTGGGTAGGGTTGCAACAAGTGGAGGATTGTGGGGGGAGGAAGAGCCAAAAGAACTGCAGAAGGACCACAAGGGAAAGGGTAAAGCTGTCAGAGGAGATGGGCAGAAGCAAGTTATCACCTGTCGAAGAATTGGAGTTGAAGGATCCTCCAAAGAGGTTGTGGAGAGTGCCCATAGTAAAATTAGGGAGATTCTTGGAGAACATGAGACTGCCAATGACCTTTTCAACTAGTAAGAATTTGAACATAAAACTGTGCTCACTTTATTCATAATCAATATCCACATCTTGATTGTCTTCTAGCCATCCATCATCCTTTTCCAGTCTAGTTCAGTCATATGAAGTGATAATCCAAAGTGGATCTCTGTGATTTGGAAGGCTGGTAGGAACTGGAATGATAATGAGAGAACAAGAGAGTGAAAATGATGATATGATCTCAAGCGGTCCAAGCTTTTTCTCATACACAACAGAAACATCAAGTTCACTTGCACTAGAAAGCTGAGTCAGTCACCCTTTCATTGAATCATGGCACATTCATGTACAAATGATCCCAGGGCATGGAAGATATACTGTCGTTGGACACCATCTTCTGAACAGCAGAGCAGTAGATGGTTTTGTTAGGTAGATATACCTCGAAATGATAGATGATCTTGCAAGGCAAATGTCCATCATCAAACAAGACTCCTGCATAGTTGTCTGAGCTTGTTCGCACTGCCATAGAAGAGCCAAATCTTATGTCACTTTTGATGACATGCAGTAGGAGCCTCACAGATCAGTTAGCAAATAGGACAGTCCCTTCAACTGTGTCAGTTGACATGTCATTGCAGATAGAAAGCTTGGAGAAGTGTGTTTGCAAGAATGAGATGAGCAATCCATAAACTTCCGGATGATCAAGATATCGCAGGTCATGAAACCTTTCTGGGCCACTGTTGCGCTGGTGGAATTAAAATGCCAGTGCCTACATGTTGAAAACCATCAGCGCAAGACCAAAAAATGCAGACAAATCCAGGACCAGCAGCAAATCCAGCAATTTGTGTTTGCAAGGTTCCACAACCTACTCCTTTGTGCTCAAGAATCCACTGAACAAGTTTTTGTTCTTTTTCTGTTGCTTCTGCAGGGAGGGACACAGCCTATGCCAATGCTTAATCAGTACAACCTTCATCAGCTCTACATTTATGAGCTCATAAAGACGATGTTTCTCCACCCAATCATGCATGAGGGAGTACTCCATCTCTCCCCCACTATGCCCATTAAGATTAACATCTTCTAGAACACCATTGAAGTGTTCAAATCCAAAGAGCCATGTTGCATAAGCTGGCCCATAGCAACAGAAAATCAGGGAGTAGTGCATAGCGAGATGATTATTGATTGTTTGATGAACACCAAGAAACTGAAGGCCTTGACAATAGAGCTGAAGATATGCTTGTCCACAGTCCACTTCCACAGGTGAGATTGATTTGCTTGCTAAAATGCACTCAGAGACAGCAAGATAGAGAGACAACTTATAGATGAAGTGAATATCACACTGAAATGTTGGTCGTGTCTTTATAGTGGCCAGAATTGGTGGTGGTGTTGAGCATATACTGCCAGCTGGATCCTGCCAACAGATCCAGAGTACAAACAGAAGGATATTCAAGAGTCGCCGCCATTGGTCAGCTTTAGGTAGGACATGGTCATTGTTAAGCTTCGTCAATATAATATGGTGATTTGAATATGTAAGTTCTGAAATGAGTATTCAAGTCAGAACTTACATTCCATGGCAAGCGACCAATTCCTGATGGCCAAATGATCGAGTTGATGGTTTTCTCATATAGAACCCAGCCTGGAGGAGCATCAAGAAGGTGGCCTGCAGTAAGTACATCATACACGAAACACTTCACAAGTGCTGGATGTGGAATTGCATCAGTAGCAAATACTATTGGGTTATATGATGTTAGTGGGATCGAGTACCATAAAAATTGTGCATAAAGTCAATGGGTGACCGGCATGATGGCAGCCACCCAGGGAGATCATTAAGGATTGAGTGTTGGACACCATGTGCATCGAGTATGTTCCATTTTGCTACCTTCGTGGTTGCTGTTTGGGACCATGCTGCATGCCCAAGCTATTCCCAATCATCTTGCATCTGAAACTCTGAATATATGTGTCGATTGAAACAGAAACCAAAGATGATATCATGATACTCACTTTTGATATCATATGCAACTGGTGTGTCAATGTTGGGAAGTTGGACAAAGCAATAGTTGCAAGGATGCATCTTATGACTATGGCTTGCTGCACCAGTCAACTTGCATGATGCTGGCACGTCCGAATTCTTGCACTGGACCCCAACATGAACATCACAAAGATGACAGTAGCCATGTGCATGCATATAAACACCTGCAAGTGAGAGTGTAGTACGGCATGCCAGTGCCAGGAAACATTTTTTCCCCCAAGCATACTCACCTTTATACAGCTCATATAGTTCATCTTTGAGTGGGTAAAGACAATGGTTAAGACATTCGGGACTTGGTTCTTTTGGACTGGGAATGACCATAACCAGGTGGATGTTATATGTAAGATATCAGACAGAGCAGTGGAGATTATTGAAAGACACATAGACAGCTCCAGCAGAATGCGGTCGGTTGTCCATGATACCAAACCTGATTCATGCAAATGGGGGTGATCAGTGAATGCGATGCAGCATATGTATATCCAATTTACCAGTCAATGTTCAACGTTATGCTCAGCCCAAGATCACAACTGAACAATGATCTGTGGGAACTGGGAGATTCTTCAACATCTTCAACTGTCAGGGTGGAAAACTCATTTGAGACCAAGCTCAAGAGTTATCCACTCTGTCCCATCATGGATGTCGTGCATGCTTTCATCATCAGAGAGCAGCAAATGATGGAGATCTTGTGAGGTATCTTGAAGATGTTCAACAAATGTTGAGCATCACAGAAAACACTTGATAGCTTTGGTCAATGGAGAATAAGAGAGACATTTCACCGGAACCTGCTTCTCGACAGTATCAGTAGGTGAATTCTTCGAACGAACTCGTTTTGTGTGGTAAACAGAGCCTTGGCAGTGAGGAACTGTGCAACTAGGTGAAGCAAGTGCATCAATGTTGGTAGTCATGTAACATTTATAACAGACATCACATATCAGAATTCTTGTGATGAAATCGTTGACTTGGAGACCGAGATCTTTCTTCACAGAGGTGAGAGAGTGTCGAGGGGCTGGATCCGTTGGCAAGGCACCACAGAGCTTGATAAGATCAAGGCCATCTTGAAGCTGATTGGTCGTGATTGCAACTGTTGATGATCCCATGATGTGCACAACTGCAACTTGAAGATACAACAGTTGGACAGCGGGTGTTTGTCTAAACACGGGAATCAAATTTTGAGTAGTATCATTGAGGTCTTCCATGTCATCGGGCAGGTCATCAGGTGCATCATCTGGTATGCCAAAGTCGTCAGGTACACTATTGGAGACATCAGTATGCTGCAAGTCATTTGGTGCATCATTGGGTGTGTCATCTGGTATGCCAGTGTCCATAGATCCAAACATGCACATCGGCAGGTTGTCATTATTGCCAGTAGGTTAAAAATCATCAAAATGATCTTGCTCTTCCTGTTGTGTGCAAACAGGAGAAGTAGGAGGTGTTTGTGACCCAGCATCCCATTGAAATCAAAACAGGGATGAATCATCGTGATCTTGAGGTGATTCCAAGTCATCATGACATAGTGAATTGGACTAATTGTCTGCAGGATCATCGGTAGCAACTTCAGGCTTGTCACCATTGAAGCTCATGATTGAAGGATTGATCTCTTGTAAGATGGGATTGACCTGACCATGTCTTGATAGTTGTATGGACCTTGAGGCTTTCTTTACATCCTTGAGCTCGTGTCTTTGCCATGTTTGCGCCGTGACAAAGGTATGACCTATGACAGTCAGACTACACTTGGAACAGCTGCACAGCACGAGTTGCTCATCCTAGATGGGCTAGTGGTACAGAAAGGCTTGAACTCAAGGGAAACTATACCTTTAATACCATCAGAATGTGTGAAGCAATAGAGTCGAGGTGTTTGTATGCTATGCACCTAGCAGATTGAAATGGACACGACAGGTCATGTGAGCAATATAAATTGAGTGTTTTAAACTTTCAATTTATTAGTATAAGGGGTTAGCAATTCTAGCTAGACTTAAGATCTTGAGAGGCCATATGGTCAATAGGCTATAATGTGTGTATAATGGACAAGTATTCTAGGAATCTGGGCAAAATCCTTGCTGATGACAAACCTGGGTGGAATCCGCATTGAACCTCACATGGATGACAAGATCTGTTGCAAATTCGTCTGACACACAATCTTGGTTTTTCTGCAGTGCTACTTTGATATTGATGATGGCAACAACAATCTCTTTGACTTTGATGACAAGGTCGATCCTTTTTCTGCACCTCAAATACCCTCCCACACCATGTTTGATACTGATAGCGACACCAACACAGACAACACCACTCAAAATCAAACACCTGGCAGGCCATCATGTAGCAGTGATTCATGCCCAATTCAAATTGAACGTACTCGGCGACTGAGATAAGCACTTGTGGGCAACATAGCAGACAAAGTCTTCACTGTTCTATCCTACATGGATAGTGTAGGACTCAATCTTCCACTGTTCCTGGATTTCCTGAGATGGGGAGATCCAGAATGTGTTGTCAATGCCAAGATCAGATATGAATGCACCTCATTGATGGTCAGTGAAGAACTCCCGGGCATCTTGGAATGGTAGAGATGTCCTCCACGGGTGACTGGCAGTGGAAGAAGGAATGTATGGTCTAAGGGAGCACAGTCAGTGATGGAGGGATTTGCTTTTTCATGCATTGCAGAAGTCATCGAGAAGGAGTTACAAGGAATTACATAAAGAGTTATCAATGTGTCCATCAGATGAAGTCTCTGATAGTGGACTCACTTGCTTTCTCATTGAGGACATGGTTCTCAAATTGAGTAGTCCAGCACTTGGCAGCACACCAAAACTATGGGCATTGCTTCATAATGTTTCTCGAACAAGGGAGCAAGCAAGGAAAGGTACAAAAAAATCACCCAATCTTGTAGGTCTTTGTTCCACCACTCTATTTAGCAGATCACTGATAGGTAGACGCATTGCACAGATCATCTTATCCATGAGTAGTCTTGGAGCAGTATGTTGGTGTGTCAGCTTGCTGGGAAGAAAGGTATGCATTGGATTGTTCATGGTATGGTGTAGGGGGTATTAAAGGACTGAACATGGTCCATCAGGTATCAGATATTATACTATGGTAGAACCATCTGGCAGCATGTCGAGAGGATTGATGTCAGTGTCGGGCCTGGGGACACTTAGCAAATATTATGCAAGTTTACTTTTCAGGATATCAGTCCAGTAGTGTTACATTCTCATCCGAAAGAGGCAAGGTTAGCCAAATTTGGTTTGAAAAGCGTGACATTTGTGACTCCATGCAAGAGTCCTCAGGTAAAAGTCGCCAGACGTTCTATAGCGCGGAAAACCCCGACACTAGTAAGCGCTTTCCTAGAACGGTGCGAGACTAGCTGGAGGCGATGCCGTGAGGTTGCCAGGCATGCGACAAGCTTATCCGTATTGAGGACATCTTCATAGCACCAATCACAGCCCGCAGACTTTCTATGTATATACATAACTTGAAGAAAAGCCAAAATCTCAGATTGTAGTCATCTCGGGTAATGTCAGTATCTTCGACATATGCTTCACCCATCATGCGGGTGCTATCCTGAATTCGAGCACCACAGTATCGGAAAGATCGAATGCCTTCTCCGACTGCAGGCCGATCGAGCATCTGCAAAGCGTCGTCATGAGAAACAATTTGTTCAAGTCAAACAAAAACGAGCCAAACGACGCACCCCATTGCGATCGATTCTTCGAGCGTCCTCTCCCTAGCGTTATGCATAAACCACATGGCCATGTCTTGTTGATACGCCCGGCTCGCGAGGTTGGGTAACAACGGCTCCGGTGTGACGTGTAACCCGAACGATGACATTTTTACGTCGGGATCGCGGATCGTAGGGGGCAACAAGGTTCCATCTATGTCATGGTCAGAGTAGGATATTTGAGCCAAGCCCTAGGTCCGACGGAGCAAGAAGTCGACCAAAGACTTACGAATCAGCAGCCGACTATGAGGAGTCATGGCCTTTCTGACATTCGTCAGGATGGTTGCAGCCTCGACATCGGGCCAGTCATGAATAATGTTACGAAGCTTCACAAATGGCGTAATAAAGTTCTGTCCAATGTCGAGACGAAACAGTAGGAACAGACACATACGTAGTACACGTCTTGACCCTGGACAGGAATCTCTTCAAAGAAGTTGAGAGTAAAGAATTCAACCTGATTATTTTGTAGCACCTCGGGTGCCTCTTTGGTCCAGACCTAGTTGTGCAGTAAGGTTAGCACTTCATTGTCGTTACATACTCTTTATCGGGGAGCCTTGCAATATGATCCGCACATCTTTTGCTCGAATTATAACCTCTGGCAAGTCTTGACAAGTAATTTTCAAGTGTGGGTGCGCTTTAGCGAGAGGCCGAGAAATCGCCCCAACGCCGGTGCCGATATCGCAAACCGTATTGACCTCGTTCCACGGATAACCTAGAGTAATCACATTGGTAATCGAATAAAGAGCGAGTGAACTATCAACTCACAGTGCAAAACGGAGAGAGATCCCAGTGCAGTATTACCCCCAATCATTGCGCGATGAAAGTTCTACTCGATTATATCGGACATTCACTGGCATTGGATCATAAAACTATGGATCCTGACCTCTCGCTTCTCTGCCTGAAAATACCACATGATCAGCAACGGTTATCATACTCAATGATGGGATACCGTCCAAGGAAAATGACTCACATTCTCCTTCAACAAATCAAAGTAGTTACCCTTGATGCCCTGTTTTCGGAGTGCGTAGATAAGGGGGGCCTTCTCTGGATGATAGCTGGCCGCATACTCTGGTTCGGTCAGCGTTTCGAATAATGCGAATGCACCTCGGAACATATCCTCCACTCGTAATCTCGAGAGGGCACCGCTGTCGGAACTCGAGAGTGTATGAAGAGAAACTCGGTTATTGGCAAAGGTATTCTGTTCGACTGGAATATGATATAAATTGAGGCGTGAGACATGAGCGGACCGGAGAGCAACTGTATACCTACCTTCGATGAAACACCCCCTGGAGGCAAGGAGTCGGAGCACACGAGCAAGCTTTCCCTTCTCCAAATTAACCAGCTTGGAAAGCTTATCGACGTGCAGACCGTTTGGATACTTCTCCAGTGCATCTGCGACCTTTGCACGAATGACAACGTTCATGCATGCCCATTCAGTAGGCAGAGAATACTTTAATAATGGCAAAGGCAGATCAGTCACCCTCTCCGTCTTTCAAGTCCACCACTCACATCATTGATTGTATACTGCGGTGGGGTCAGTGATGCAGAAAGTTACTGGAAGGCACCTTCGAGCAGTTTCACTGCGTTCCTCAGGGCGATATTATCAGTTGCAAAATCCATGGGGTGGGATGCCTTGGAGTAGATGGTAGGGACTTCGTCACCACCTTTCTTGTATTCGGCGATGGCTTGGCGGGCTGACATATTGATTATCTCGAGAAGGGCTTCGAGCTGAGCTTCACCTGACATCGTAGGTATTGATCGAGGAAGAGTGCAAAAAGAAAAGTGAAGAGAATATTTTCTGGTCCTCACCGATGGAGGGTCTCATCATGCTTTTATAAGTTCGAGTTGAAAAAGCCACCTACTACATACCTGTGTATCCATCAACCTGTGTACTTAGTCTGGTGACCAACAAACCTCATAGAATCTTGCGCTGGTCACCAGAATACCGTGTACTGCGCTTATAACCACTCTGGGGCCGCGTTTCAGACTGGGTTGAGTTGCCTTTTGACAAGATAATCAGATCATGGTAACTTAAAGTTCGCCGTAGGACGTGCAAACCATTTGAATGGCAATCTCAGATTCCGACAACTCGAAGGGACCAGAATGTCTTGCCAGCGTACAGTATGAGATTCTAAAACGAGTTTGTGCAACGAACGATGCGTCACATTGCCCCGACAGGTTGTGTGGCTGTGCGAACGCCCATATTCTGGGCTGACGAGTATATACATAAGTCCGAATTTCAGTGATGTTTCAAATCAATACAATTGCACTGCAACATGGCACTTGATTGTGAAAGGATGCTGGTTTCTTATCTATTCTTCTCATCTACCAGTCAATTTATGCAATTTGAAGCCCTGGTCACTACGATCACTGATTGGAATGTAAATTCTGCATCAGGCAGCTACCCTGAACTCGAGCACCGCAGAGTCAGCAAGATCATAGGCCTTTTCCAACCGAAGACCGACTGCAGACCTGAAAAGTAACGTCGTCAGCAACATTGAGACAAAACAGGGACAGGCCGTTCAAAAGAAAGAAGCGGATATAAACGACTCACCCTAACGCAATCGATTCGTCGAGCGTTCTCTCCTTCGCATTATGTACAAGCCACATCAACAAATCCTGATTATACGCTCGGTTCCCAAAGTTAGGCGACAATCCTTCGGGTACAACATTTAGGCCAAATAATTTCGCATCGGCGTCACGCCCGATGGGAGTCAACACGGTGCCATCTATTTTCAATCGAAACAAACGGGCCCTGTGTCAGGTTGAACAGAACAAGCAGGAAAGCAAGCACCTACGGATTAATAGCCGGCTGTGAGGAGCCATGGCCTTTCTGACATTAGTCAGGATAATTGCAGCCTCATTGTCAGGCCAGTCGTGAATGATATTGCGCAGCTAAAGAGTGACAGAACAATGAGCCATCTTCACTCTGAAGGAAACAGAGAGAGTCGATAACTGACATAGTACACATCTAGGCCTTGAACAGGAGCTTCTTCGAGGAAATTGAGTGGAACAAAATCGACTTGGTTGTTTTGCAGCACTTCTGGTGCATCCTTAGCCCAGACCTATTATTATATAGCAACGTCAGTTCTTCATCGTCATTGCGAGGGCACATTATGATGTGTATAGCATGAAGAAAAAGCTCACGTCCTTTGCCCTGAGTACAACCTCAGGTAAATCTTGATGTGTGATTTTCAAGTGTGGGTGCATTATAGCAAGAGGCTGAGAAATTGCCCCAATACCTGCGCCCACATCGCAAACGGTCTTCACTTCATTCCATGGATAGGCTGCACGGAAAATGTCGATAACCAAGACCAAAACGAGAGGACTATTCACTTACAATTCAAAACGGAGAGAGAACCCTTGGAAACCGCGATCATAGCACGATGGAAGTTCTACTCAACCATGAGACACAGTTCGATATGATGATGACTTTTGAAGATCTGACCTCCCGCCTCTCGGCCTAAACATTCCACAACGTCAGCAAACGAATCCCGAAGAGATATAATATAAGAGCCTCCGAGGAGCGACTCACGTCCTGATTCAACAAGTCAAAATAACCACCCTCTATACCCTTCTTTTTGAGCGCATAGATAAGGGGTGACTTCTCCGGGTGATAACTAGTGGCATACTCTGGATCCGTCATTGTATCGTAAAGTACAACAGCACCTTGAGAAATATCTTCAGCCCACATCCTGAAGCCAGCGCCGCTATTAGACGTCGAGAGTGTAACCAGAGAGATACGGTTGTTCGCAAAGACGCTTGGTTCGACTGCAGCAATGAATGTAAATGAAGACACGTGAGATGGTCATCTACTGTGAGGAATTGAATACTTGCTTTCCACGAAGCACCCCTTGGTGGAAAGGAAACGAAGAACACGAGCAAGCTTCCCCTTCTCCAAATTAACCAACTTAGAAAGCTCATTGACGTGCAGACCATTTGGATATTTCTCTAATGCATCCGCGACCTTTGCACGAACTACGACCTGCATACATGCCCATTCCATAGGAATTGCGAACTGAAACAAAGGGAAAGAGCGAAAAGTCGGTCTCGGGGACTTCTACGAAACTACTACTCACATTGCCCGCAGTCTGTTGTGGAGGCACCAATGATGCGCAAAGCTGCTGGCAGGCACCTACGAGCAGCCTCACTGATTGCTTCAGCGAGACTGTGTCGGTTGCAGAATCTATGGGGTGGGATGTCTTGGAGTGGATGGTAGGGACTTCATGACCATCCTTCCTGTACTCGGCGATCGCCTGGTGGGCCGACGTCTTGATTATCTCGAGGAGTGCTTCGAGCTGATCTTCACCTGACATCGTTAACACTGGTTACTAGAAGAAAAAATAGAGTGATGGAAGTACGAACCATCGTCCCTCCTCTGCTTTTAAGCCCACTCTGATAAGATACCCACGGACTCTGCGTAAGACCATTCTGGTCAGCAGGAACGAAAATCGATTGAACATTACGTTCTAGCCTTTCCCTCTTTCATTGACGAGAAACCGGTGCAGTATTTCAAGTGGTGAATACTAAAAAATGAGGAAGAAACACTTTCGTCCGTTCGTGAAACGATAAACGACTCGAGAAGCTCGCCCACACTGATATACAGGCCGTTCGGATGCTTCTCTAGTCTGCATGAACAAAGCAATAGGCACGTATCTATTCAAAAAGATATTGTAAACTATGTTAAAATGGGATAATTGATAATCACTGAGCCGCTTTGTCCACCTTTTCTACACCGGCGCAAATTGATATTAACGCGAGTCGCAGATTACTGCGCGCATCAAGGCACTATGCGGTGTAGCGGCTAGTAAAAAAAAAGATCTAACCTACGAGGTTGATATGATCAAGGAAGTTTGAGCGTAAAGAGTGTATGGCTGTGCTAGTCCTGTGTGCTTCGCACGAGTTACCATCTTCCGTACTCACAATATTATAGTAAGCTTCACCTCCAATCAGTGCTTTCGAACGAAAGCGAAAAAGGGAAATTAAGGGTCCTTTGCCGTACTCGGTAGGCGCAGAATCGTCAGAACCAGTTTTAAGCTGTCTTAAAACCATTACAGAACGGCGCAGCAGCGTCACAAGACAAGCTACCAGAGGTTTTGGTGCAGTTTTGTGCACGAAAAGCATCCCTCATTTTTTCTTCCTCATGGGTATTACCCGGTCCCTTTACGGTTATATGTATCTCTTTCACTGCACTGGATCTCACAGCCAACGTTACGTAGAATTGCTATCCTTCCACATCAAACTTAAAAGCACTGGGTTAGGCGGCGTCCATCTTGCCACCTGGGAAGCACCCTTACAAATACCGTTCTCCGTGTCATTCGAAAGCTGTGAGGAGAAAACTTCGGGTCGCGAATGACATAGACTAACAGAAACGACATGTGACGGCTCAACATCAAAGGCAGCCCAGCCACGAGAAAACACTACGAACTGTTAGCGACCGCTCAAGTGCACGCGCATGCGGATAAGCGAGATTACCTGGGTGATGAAACCCACATAGCAGTATGGCAGATATTACCAGGGTACCTTGCCATAGTGGCGAGTTGGAATGATCAACGGTGCTGAAGGGGTTGCCTTTGGTTCTGAGAAACATAAGATAACATGTAAATACTTCAGGTTAGTACCACCACTAAACAACTAATATACTTGGGCCACCTTGTCTATACTGGTGTCGTGCAGACCGGTAATATTCGCGCTGGTTTATTGCACCCCGTTGGGTTACCCTAGACCTCAAGTCTAGTTTATGGGCGGAAACAGCGGTGTCAGTGCAAATCCAAAGTGGATCCATCGTCCATGATCATTCTATTCTAAGGTCTTTTAGTAGTGCAAGCAAAGTCATTCGTGATATGAAGAACGAGGCTGACGTTCTGTAGATATATTGACGGTTTGTAAATGTGCACTGCTTGGTATGTAAGATAGGATGGCAGAGGGTTGATAATATGAAAACGTCGCTTGAGCAAACAGGGCACATCTGAAGGGTGAAGCTGGCGATGAACGCGGGCGATGGCAGCTTTATCTAGTCTATATATACAAGAAGGAACTCGCCGAGGCTTCTGGGCACCGTCATCGGGACTGTCCACGTCAATATCGGCAGATCGCTAGAATCCACAGAGTCATGTAGCAGCACCATTGCAGAGACAAAAAAAACTCGCTGCGGTCAAAGATAACGATACTGCTTGCCCCAGTGATCTTCTTAATGGACTCGACGCATCGGGGTAGTACTCTACTCCGATCTCTTGATCGTCCAGGAAGCGAGTGTGCTTCGAAGCCTCCCT
>JBBPRP010000119.1:0-23428 GCA_038093135.1 Leccinum longicurvipes
GGAAGCACTGTAGGATACAACATCTTGGATGGATACAATAAAATGGCTGTGCAGCCAGAAATGAACTCAAGCATTCTAGTCAAGATTCTGGCAGAACACATACGGCGCATCATTCCACCGATTCCATAACCGAGTAACTGACTGGAGAAAAGCAGGAAAATCGAAGCGCCGGAATTGGGCGTAATATTGTAGTATAAACGCTGGACTGCGAGGACCTCGGTGCCAAGGGCAGAGTTTGCTGCTGCGCTGGCCATGATGACAACGAACGCGTTCTCTTTCTTGTTGAACGGACCCTGTCGATACGCATTCAGAATCAGTTGAGGAAACCAAGCATGATGGATAAATTACCGGATTCAACCACCTCAAATAAGGGCGGCGAGGGATCATGGTTTCCATAAAGGTTCCCAGTACGTATGATATAACAGCAAGGAACATCAAGGAAACGAGCACGGTTTGCTGGCGTGAACAATAAAGGGGATGTAGCTGCAGGAGGGAACTTAACCTACCGGTTTAAAATAGTATATCTCAGCTGTGAACAGTCTTCAGTCAGTAACTTCAATGGGAGATAATATCACGCACCAAGGACTCCTCCAAAGGCAGAAAGTCCAATTCCAAGAATGAAGGCACGGAAAGTCCAAGGGTTTAAACTCGGATCATCCGAAACAGAAATGACGTGAGTCGCGATGTCACGTTCGTCATGCAAGACGAGGTCATCGGTTTGGGGCTCGACGAACGCGATCTCGGGATCATGCTTTTCGGGATAGGACTTGTCGTCACTGACGCTCAAAGGGTCATTATCAAGAGGAGGCGATGATTGGAGGACGTCGACGACACTTGGTGGGGGCACCATGAAAAGTAGAAGAGGGCGGCGAACCACCGCGGCGAGAGGACGGGACTTCAAGTTGAACTTCTGCTCTCATTACGAACTATATAAGTTAGATCGATAAGTACAATCGAAGGCCGCAAACCATGTGGTCCGGTTAACGTAACTATCACGAAATTCCTAGGTGTCGCATGACCCCGGAAGCTGATGACCCTGCTAAACCTCACCTCCGGTCACAACCCCCACGCGCCAGCGATAGAAAGGGAATAAAGTGGCCTTGACAGCAAGTTCAATGTGTACACATGCTTTTTTTCTTGGCAGATGCGGCGCCGGAGGACAAAGACTACATAACAGGTGGCGTTAGCAGTGCACGGGGCGAATTGAAAATTCTGACCACCACCTCCATCTCGGTTGCCGATACATACTTACCGACTTGAACCATGTGAATTCGAGTCCTTCCTTAGGCCTCACTGGTGGCTCGTTATCGTATACTGCCGACCGATGGCTTGCCTCTTTAGACGTTTGATCACCAGTCTATCTTTATCGCACATATCCATCCATCAGATCACCGACGTAGAAAGGCAAGCGTTCATCATGATTGCTGTCACGAAAATGTCGCAAAGTTAGAATTAACTCCGAACAACTGTACACCCCGGCAGTTATCGGTATAGTCGAGGATTGCCATGTCATGATGTTGAACCAAGATCCGCCGTGCGACCCGACCAAGGGAGGCCAGCATTGCATTCCGCTTCCCATTTCAGGAGCGCATCCTCGTCCCATACCTTATTGGAAACGTCACATGGTCCTCTCAGGAACACTTCTCCTCGAAGGACGGGGGGTAAATAATCATTATGCACGGGGTGTCTTGAGAATGGTCAGCGACGCGTAGATCGAGTTCCACTTAGCCAAACTCACAGGTAATGGGGATTATACTTGTATCCTTCAGAGTAACCAAGCTCTTTCATGAACGTCGTTGGTGCATTCCGCATCGCCATGGGCACTGGTGCGGTGAGATCCCCTTTCGCTGCTATTTCAGCTGTTTTATACGCCTCGTAGGCACGTGTACTCTTTGGAGCCTCAGAGAGATAAGAAACGAGATGAGCCAGGTTAATTCGACATTCCGGCATTCCAACTTGTTGACAAGCTTGCAAAGTTGCGATTGCCTACCAAATATCAGGTGATTGTGCGATGATTATGACAAAGTTATTGAACTCACCAACGGTAACGCATGGTTATCCGCAAGCCCGATGTCCTCGCTGGCACATACAACCATCCTTCGCGCAATGTACAGAGGATCCTCGCCAGCAGTCAGCATGCGTGCAAGCCAATACATTGCTGCGCTGCCTTGACTACCGCGTACAGACTTGTGAAGGGCAGAAATCATGTCATAATGACTGTCGCCTGTTCGATCATACGAGCAGGAAACCGACTGTCGCAACGAGGCAAGAAGCTCCTCTTCCGGGATATTGTTCTTTGATGCGAAGACGAGCTCCAGTAGAGAGAGTGCTGTTCGTGCGTCCCCAGCAGATAAAGATACGAGTGATGAGATGATGCCAGGGGTGAGTTGGAGATAGGACGGATATGGCCTGTCAACGTTGCACGACTCTGCCGAACCTTGTGTCGTGGAGGGCTGCTGCGAAGTCGACAATCCGCTTGCCTCATCCGTAGGCACGAGACATTCAACTGCGCGAGAAATGATGCTTCGCATTTCCTCGTCTGAGAGGCGCTCTAGCGTGAACACACTAATAGGGATCAGACGATGAGAAGAATCCTTTCTTTTCACGTACCGACAACGGCTTATGAGAGCTCCCGTCAACTTGAAGGATGGGTTTTCTGTTGTCGCACCTATCATCTGAATGTAGACGATAACTATCGCACAGTGGGAGGGTGCAGCAATGATATCTTACCTGGATTTGGCCCTTCTCAATATAGGGTAAAAAGATATCCTGTACTTTATTAAGATCAGTGCATCAAGGCAGGAGGAAAGGTCTACCTGCTGAGATTTACTGAAACGATGGATTTCATCCAAGAACAAGATGGTCTTCCTAGCAAATATGGAGTCAACGCGACGGCATGTCATAACTCGCCGGCATACCTCCCCGTTAAAGCCAGAGACCCCTTTGCTTCTTCAAAAACGTGACGAACGTCATTGATTCCTGACGAGGTAGCGCTCAACTCTTTGAAAATGCAATTTGATTCTCTAGCCAGGAGTCTCGAAAGCGTGGTCTTCCCACATCTGTGGATTGCTGAAATGGGTCCACCCCTCGTCAAGTGAACAATGGTTACTCACCCCGGTGGGCCCCAAAATATGATGCTTCCCAAGTTTCCGGATTTGAGGAGGTTCCTCAACAATGAATGGGGTCCAATCACATGCTTTTGTCCGACAAAGTCGTCGAGACACTGCGGGCGAAGCCTTTCAGCCAAGGGTGCGCCAAGTTTCGCGGCCGAATCGCCGAATGCGTGCTGTTTTTGATTACTGATGGACGCCAACTGCGTCGTGGATGAGGATGAAACGTCGAATTTTCGTTTCTTCCTGGACGGCCCCTCAGAGTTGATCTCTAGGGAGATCGTCGGTACCAGAGCTGGTTTCGAGTTGCTGCTCTGGCTCTGAGAGAATATGGGAGCTAATTTGCCTTTTGGCTCCTCTTTGGTATGTACCTGGTCTCTCGTACTCAATCTATGTTCGGAGCATCCACTGTCCAAATGGCTATTGATGTTCCGCTCGAGAACGGGGCATGAACATACGGGGCTGTGTGTTGACATTGAGTTTCTGCATCAAGGTAGTGAAAGGCTTGGGTGACGGACCAAGTTACGGAAGCTTCGAGTGTCAGGACTCAGGACGAGTGTCAGTAACAGATGGGATTCAGGCAGTACATACCAGAAATTAGCATACGACGTTTGCTGAATTCCGGTCACGCTATGAGTGTGCGCGACAGCGCAAGAAGTAGATCCGGAAGTAGTCGAAAGCAGACGCGAAGTGCCAACCGGCTTTCAAGCTCCCTACTTGATCGCGCCGAACTCCGCTCACTCAAATGAATGCGATTGCTCAGGCAAGTACACAAAGTGAGAGTAGCAAATCTATTATCTTATGCATTTGACGTTGTGCCCTGGAGTAACATGGATCTAGGGACATTCAACTCGTAGGGGTATAACGCATTGACGCAGCAGCCGACGACCCCCACGCACACCACCAAATGATCCAGCCGCCTTCGCGTTATATTGACTCTGTAAAGAGAATGAGCATGAGAAGTCTGGCGGGCGACAATACTTGCCTTGAAGGATATTGTTCAACTTGTTCACGCGGGAGGATACACTGAGGTCGATACTCTTGTCGCCAAAGTCTACCACGATGCCACCCATGAGAGAGGGGTTGACCTAGATGACGATGAACAAGAGCCAAGGTGGACAATGAGAGAGTACAGACTTTGTTGACCACTTTGAGAGACTTTGCATGTTGAGCAGCTTCCGACTGCTTGAGAATGGACTCGAGCTTGACGGCGGCGTCTCTTGGCAGTGGTGCGGCCGAAGTGACGATGACCTCCAACTCTCCCTTGTATTTTGCAACAAGCTCGTTGAAGCCCTCGATGACGCCCTGGGTCTCGTTCAGTCTGCCGTTTTCTGAGAGGACGGCAAAGAGGTTTTTTGTTATGTCGGAGACTGGCTCCTTCCTCGCGCCCTCTGCCTTTGCATAGAGCGCAGAGAGACCGACGGCGCGTTCCTTTGCAGAGAGGGTGGGGTTAGAGATGAATGCGTTCAGCTCGGGTGTCTCGGCGATGGATTTCGAGATGGTGCCGAGTTCGGTCTGCACCTTGGAGAGGGCCTGGGGAGATTTGGCGAGGGATGCAGAGTAGAGAGCGTTGGAGTACTTGAGCGCGATGGTGGAGGCGGCGCGCCGACCGTGAGCGGAGGGGAGTCGGAGGACGGAGGCCAACATGTTTACGAGGATGAGGACTGACAGTGCTGTGTCCGGAATTGAAAAGCATTGACAGGTAATCCGGCCCTGCCCGAATCAAATTCCCACGAGTAGGCCTATCTTCTCTGTCGTTTGCCATGCCAGCCGTCAACGGGGTGCACAGCGCATCTTCGCCTCGCCCGTACTCTGTTCTCGTTACCGGCTTTGGTGTGAGTCCCCCTTATCCTGTACTTTGTTTTATTTCTATCCGATTGGCTTGCACCTGACCCACACCGGGCCCAGCCCTTCTCCCGCTATCCTATCAATCCGTCCTGGCTCGCCGTCCAGTCCCTCCACAACACTGTCATACATGCAGAAGTCCCAGCAGATAAAATATCCCACGAGGATCCTGCCAATCCCACCCCATCCATCTCCATCTCCGGTCCGGGCACAACCACTCGCGAGATCCGTATAACTGCCCTCAACGTTCCCGTCACGTACGAGGATGTCTTGTCCATCGTTCCAGGTCTCCATGCCCGGCCCCCTGTTCTTCCCCCTATCGAAAATGACTTCCCCCCTCCTCCACATGGCTACGATCTTGTTCTTCACGTCGGCGTCGCCGGTCGGGGTCCACTCCGCATCGAGAGAACCGGTCACAAATTCGGTTATAACATGAAGGACGCGAATGGATGCTATGCGCCCGCCGTCCGTGTTGCACGTGAAGAGGCCGCTCGGGGTCCCTCTGAACAAGCCTCACTGGCAGAGCGGATCGAACGGGCGCGATTGGGCTATGACATCGAGGGTCCTATCGAAGGCGGCGAAGCCCCAAAACGTGGATTTGGAAAGGGATACGAGTCATTTTCGGAAGAGATCTATACCGACGTCGACGTAGAAAAGCTTGTAAATCATCTCAAGGAATCTGGTGTAGAGGTGAGTGCTGTGTTTTTCACATGTGAAGTTACTGCGTAAATGCCTCTTCCGCTTGCTTTTTGCAGCAGGTGTATTCTTCCCTAGATGCCGGTCATTATTTGTGCGACTTCATCTATTATTGTTCGTTGGCAGAGAGCCGACGCTCTATCCCCAAGACCGATAAGCCGATGACTAGCGTACTCTTCATACACTGTCCTCCGGTAGATCAGCCTCTCAGCACAAAAGAAGTCACCGAGGCGATCAGAAAGTCGATCGTTTGGTTATGCGCCTCTGCTTCATGATTTCTTTTGATTGTTACGATACCATTTTTGTTTTGTTTTGTTGAGGGACTTTGCAGTAGTATGATATCCTCGGCTTCATTCATGCCTTGCTCTTCTGTCAGGTACAATCTAACGTCATCCGGTACTGAACGTTCCATCTCGTGCGAATCACCAAGCAAGTTGTGCCTTCTGATACCTCGGCAGTAAGAATCAACCTTTCTCAAGCTATGATGAAGTTCAACATCCACGCTCACTCAGGCGGAAAAAATTAAGAGAAGTGACAATATAAAAGGGCATGAATGATCGGCCGATCGGCCAATTCCCCTCAGAGCATCACCCATGGCGACTAACATCACGTTTCACGAGGGTATGCACATCCATCTCAGCCCCACATTCTGTGCGCCAGGGCGCTGACAGTCCCCCCAGGCTCTGTCAGCGCCTCCGAACGATCCATCTTACTCAAACAGAAGGGAGTTACGATATGGCTCACTGGCCTGAGCGCCAGCGGAAAGGTTAGTGTAATTTCCTCGTCGTGATCATCTCGATCCGTCACTCAGTACTCAGTTCTGAGATCTAAATATTTAAACCCGCAGTCTACCATCGCTTGCGCCCTCGAGCAACATCTTTTGCACCATAAGAAATTCTCCTACCGCCTCGATGGGGACAACATTCGCTTCGGACTCAACAAGGATCTCGGTTTCGACGAGAAATCCCGGGTCGAAAACATCCGGCGAATCGGGGAGGTAAGAACAACCGGACAATATCGGCTTATATAATCTGACGGACGAGGAAAAGGTCTCAAAGTTGTTCACCGACGCGGGCTGCGTTACCATCACTGCCTTCATATCTCCTTACCGTGCAGATCGGCAATCAGTTCGCGAACTCCATCAGAAGGCAGACCTAGCCTTTGTGGAGGTCTTTGTTGATGCTCCTCTCTCTGTTGTAGAACAACGTGATCCCAAGGGATTGTACAAGAAAGCTCGTGCCGGAGAAATTAAAGGTGAGCCGAGCCTATTTGACATTGCTCCAACACGGGGGTCATATAGAAATATCAGATTTCACTGGAATATCTGCACCATACGAGGCGCCAGAGCACCCTGAAATTCATATCAAAACCGATCAATGTGACTTGAAACAAGCAGTAGAAGTTATTGCGAGCTACCTTGGCGAGCACAACTATATCTGAGATCGCCGTAGATGATCCGAATAGATACCATGACGCAGTTCACTAGGAAATTGCAATTTATAATAAGGAGGTCCGCAGATATCGACAGACGACAAGGCGATGCGTGAAGTACGGACCACAAGACCGACATTTTCAAGGAAGTTCTGTCGCTATGGCATGCCTTACGGGCACGTGGGCATTGCTCTCAATGGCGTTGAATGATGCCCGTTCCGTTGGTGTCTCCTCTTGCTCCTCGGCGATTGCGTCGCCACCCGACTGCTCTAACATATTTGCAAAACCGACCTCAATGACGGAGAACCACCTCGTGAGATCATCCACCGTCCGAGCGAGATAGGAATTTGTAGCCTCTTGTGACTCCGTGAGAGAAACAAAGTCCAGTGGCTGAATAGGTGGGCCGAGAGTGGACTCCGCAGGCACAGATGTTAACGATAGCGAGGTTGCGTGAGAGAACTTGGAGTAACTAGATTTCCCGCGTCTGTCAGAGCGTGAAGGTGAACTGCTTCTAGTGTTGGGAAGTGAAGTCGTCGATGCATTCGCGTCTGCGCGGAAACCCAGGTGATGCGAGCCGAGCGGAGGAGGTGAATGGATGTTGGGTTGAGAGTTGGATACAATTGTCGACGGAGATGAGGGGAGTAAGTCGGTCATTCCCATTTGATGCTCTGACGTGAGAAAGGGGACCTGGCAGAATCAACGAAAGGCTGAGCAGAGAGAAAACGTGGTCAGCTTTACCTTTACCGCGTCTTTCAGCCCCGGAAGAACCAAGCTTTTAGAGGAACTAGTACCGTCGCTTCCCTTACTGGAAGAACTGCCGCTTCTCTCTCGTGCGGCGAATGGCCTGACGGGCGGCATCAGGGGTGATGTCGGTGTACTTTCCATTACAGCAACTGAAGCCTGACGGATAAGAATAGGCTTCCCCCCAAGGGGAACTCCAGACGGAGAGCTCTCGACTGGTGAAGACTCTGCATCAGCCGTATCAGAGGATCGTGCTCTGGAAATTGGGGAAGGACTTGTTGGAAGAAAGCGAGGAGCGGGTAGTGAGGGTGTGATATCCTGTGAGCGACGGGGTCGGAGACTTGGGAAGGAAAATTCATTATATTTGGCGAACTGGACATCGTCTACTACTTCCGGGAGTCCAACCTTCTTCGTACTAGCTGGTTCCCTTGCGGGCGACGAAGGACGGGGTACAATGGGAGGGGTGACCGTCGGTGTTGTCGTCGTGGGCAGTGGGTGTAGAAGTGATGGTTTGAGGGTGTCATGTGTAGTAGTACCGTCGTCAAAGAGGCCGCGCAAAGAAGTTGGTAAGCGGGTTGGTGCAGGGCGTATCGTAGGAGCTAATGAAGGGGTGTCAACGGGATTGGGGAATTCCACATCGCTGTCCTCATTGAGCGCATTCCTGAGCGAATAGCGCCTGAGGGTATCAAACTCCCAGAGCTCATCCTTCTCTTCAGTGATCTTTTGCAGGCTGAAAAGAGTAAGCAGGTTTCCACCCGTACCGCGAACAAACCTTACTCTTTCTTTTCCTCACTCTCCCAGTCGAGAGGCTCCGCAAGGCTAGCTCTGGATCCCCCGCTTTGAACCCAAGCATCATACCTAAGTATTAGCTCTCTTAGCACAGATATGTTTACTTTTGCAGCGGACTTGATCCACTTTGTTTTAGCAAGCTCGTCTGCAGAAAGGCGCTGGTAGGCACATTAGCGAGATGATCGAATCACGATTTCTAGTTACACACGTCATTAGGTGATTCTCGAAGACAGTGAGAAACAAAATCCCTCATGTCCTTGCTACCATCTCCTTCTCCCAGCCTGGGAGGTTTGACTTTGGAAATGAGTTGCATGACTTTGATCGCATCCCTCAGGTCTGAATGTGGGGGGGCACCTTTGGCCATCTCATATACCATGATACCCAGGCTCCAAATGTCCGCCTTGCTGTCGTATACGGGCGTCGACTGGGCGACCTCTGGTGCCATCCAATTAGGGGTACCCATGAGGGTATTCCGCTTGCTCGTCGTTGTGGCCGATAAAGCAGAAACACCGAAATCGCAGATCATGACCTTTCCAGTCGCTGTGACGAGAATATTTGCAGCCTTGATGTCACGGTGGATGATTGCGGATTTGTGAAGGTAGGCAAGCCCAGTGAGGACTTCGCGAGTGATGAGGACGATAAAGCGCTCTTCGAGCACTCCGTCCTTGGAAGTCTGCATGAGGGTACGGACACTACCTCCCTGAGCGAACTCCATCGCAATCCAGACGCGTGGACCATCTAAGAAGCAACCATAGTACTTGGTGACATTCGGCGCGTCACGCAGCTGAGTCAGGAGGGCTACTTCGCGCTGGATAGCTTCGACGTCGTCGTCCGCTGTATCGAGGTTGATGATCTTGAGCGCTACGGTGTTACCTGTAGGTAGATGGACACCCTTGTGAACGGAGCCATAGGCACCCTTGCCAACGGTTTCGAGACGTCGGAAAAGCTGGTGCACGGAAGGCTGGGCCATGCTCACAGAGGGTGTGTCGAAGGAGATGGCGAGGAATGGCTGGTGGTGGGCGTCGTAAGTACAGCCGAGTGATGCTATAGCAAGCTCATTAACATGGTTGTCCTCGATAGTGTCCAGCGTGGGAATCCAAGTAATACTTCTACTAAACTCCAACTTCCGGGATGTTGTCCATCAGTTTGTTTTCCTCCTTCACCAGGGCAACTCGGATAGTCCAGCCCACCACCCTCCTTGCGGGCACCAGGACATTGAGCCCCCTGAGGTGGGCGCTCCCGCTTCGCCTCGCCGACATAACCAGTGTTCGTTTCGCATCGCGCGGTACGGAATACCAGCCCTCGCAACGAGTGAGAAAGAGGAAGTACGGCTTTCTCGCAAGGAAAAAAACCCCGAGCGGACGCAAAGTCCTTCAGCGCCGTCGTACCAAGGGTCGGATGTTCCTCAGCCATTGAGCGACGCGTCTACGGTATGTCTGCCTTGGTTTTGATTTGGGAAATTCTCAACAGCCATTTCTAGAACTGGTGTTAGCGTCGACTTCTTTTCGCGGGTGAAGGGGGATGCTAGGGCTTGGTCATGGTCTTGCAAGGAGTTGTAGCGTTGAGGTCATGTAGCTGGTAGCGAGATCCTAGAAAAGGCAATCGACGTGACTCGACTCAAGTCCTGAACGCGAGTGCGATCTTATCTTTCTCTTTCAAGCTTGCAATGGACTTCAGCGTCGAGCCAGTTCAGTCAGTTCCCCGCGAATTTCTCGCAGTCATTCTCGCAGGTTTCGGGAATGAGTGAGCTCTGCACATTTTCGTGTCCCTTCAGTGATTTTGACTGTCTCCTGAGACTCCTTCCCTTGACAGGCGACGTTGGGGACCAGCCTTTCCCGAAAGCACTGCTCCCCATCTCTAACAAGCCCATGGTCGACTATGCCCTCTCCTGGATCGAGCAGTCCGGGATCAGAGGTACGGTAGTTTTCAATGTGTTTAGTGCATATCATAGACTCGACTTCCAGACGTCCTCCTCATTTGCCCTTCCTCTCATCGCCCCTCTATATCACACTACATCCATTCCGAATCATCTGTGTCCTCTTCGTCGCTGCACGTCGACATCCAGTCATTCGATGAGACACAGGAACTGAGTGTTGGGACATGCTCCATCCTCAGACACTTTTCCGGTCGCATCCAAGAAGATTTTGTTTTGCTCCCTTGCGACTTTATCCCTCCTCCGACGCTTCCCCTGTCAAAACTCCTGGATAAATTCCGCTCTGAAGCCTCTTCGGATGGCGCGATCGCCACCACTTGCTGGTTTGAATCGCCCAAGTCGGAGAAATCTGCAGCTCCAGACGAGTGGGGCCCTCATTCGCAATCCTGTCCGATAGTCTGGGACGACTCCACTGAAACATTGCTGTACATCGACACTCTCGATAACACAGACAAGAATGCAGAAGAACTCGAACTGAGGATGAGCTTGCTTTCCCGATACCCACGGGCGAAACTCTCCACCAGATTTCAAGATTCTCATGTATGTGTTTGCAAACGCGAAATACTAGACGCCCTGCACCGAAAGACCGAACTGGATTCTCTGCGGGAGGACTTTTTCCCTTGGTTGTGCAAAGTGCAATACCAAGCGACGAAGCGCTTGAAGTACGGACGGGGTACGTGAATCTTTGTAGGTGCTCCCGGGTCCGTTTAAATTCCTTTCTAGTCCTAGGCTCGCTTTCCAACTTTGCGGCACGTACTCCGATGAGACATTCTACTCTCCACACAATCACCTCCACAAAGACCAAAGGATTGACATACACCCGTTCAAGTGCATCCTCGCCGCTCCATCTAGGCCGGGAGCTAGTATACTCTGTTCCACCCAGCCCAACGGGCTCAGACCACGTCTCTGTGGAACCAAGCAGCCTTAGAGTCGGTGTCATCATTCATCGAGAAGAAGATGGCTATTGCGTTCGTGCCAATAATTTACCTGCCTATTTGGAGGCCAACCGACACGTACGGCCCTCGCATACATACGAATTTACATTGGCTCACCGTGATCCATTCAGTTCATAAACGATGCATCCTATACCTTACCCGTTGACCCGCAGAAACGAGCCCTCATCGACGCAAAAGCATCAATCTCATCCGATTCGACGATCGGCGATTTCACAAAAGTCGACGAGAAGACGACGATCAAGAAATCTGTTATAGGGAAGCATTGCGTCATTGGGAAAATGGTGAAGATCGTCGGCTGCGTATTGCTTGACCACTGCGTGGTCTCGGATGGGTGAGCATGCAGCACAGCGTTTTTATCTGCGCCACTGAACTTGATACAGGGCAAAACTCGAGGGCTGCATTCTTGGCAGGAATACAAGGGTCGGGACCAAGGCAGAATTGGTGCGGTGCGTCACGCAGGGCGGATATGAAGTGAAGGAAAATGGTGAGCTTTTGTGAATCTCATGTCTTTGCCATTTTCATGTTCTTCACCTGTGTCATTCCAGAAAGTGTGCGGAACGAGAAACTTGATGTATCTGATTGGGGAGACGAGAACGAGGATCCGGACAAGGAAGGCTCAGACGCGAGTGATGATGACTCAGTCGAGTAGCACTCGTATAGTACTAGGTACAAGACATCATAGAGTAAGATGGAGGCTAATACAACCCATCTACCGTGCTCGCTGTGACGAATGTCCTGCCATCTGGTTACCGAGTCCTTGTGCGAACCGAGAACCACGACCACGAGTTGAACCTACAGTAGAATTCATTTAGCCGATCTACTCAAAAAGTATGAACCGATTCTTACCACGTAAACCACCTCTTGTTCTATCTCCTCTACCACGGCGTTCTTGGGTCTGTTCACCTCGTTTCTCGCCTTTTGTATCTCCCCTATCTCCCCATCCAGTGGCAGTACCGAGTTTTACGTCCAATGCCTTTTCGTTCTGTTCAACCATGTTGCTAACTTTTTCGGCGATGACCTGGGCAAGTTGTTGTGGACGAGAAAGTTCGATACGGTGGAATACGACGACGCCAGTGGACTGGTCAAGGGATGCGGACAGTTCCTCATTCCAAATCATCTTTGAAATTATGGATGTCACCATCCTCAGCGGTAACGAGAACGTCCGCGAAAGAAGAGAAAGTGAGAGGGTGGAGTATAACGGTGCGTATGTGAACAAATACGTCCGGAGACCTTGCTCTTGAATGCGCCTAAACACGTTTGTTAAACAGTCTTCCCCCGGATATCGTCGTGAAGACTCACTTGGCTAGCATATCCTTCACTGACGCAGACTCTGGCATAAGGCTCCAGATCTTGATGCTTTGAATGAGATCGCGACACTTCTCCCATTCGCCATCTTGCAGTGCCTTGCTTGCCTGCATTATATGATCGCGAGTGCTCTCAGGTGGACCAGTGAAAACTTGGCGGTCCGCGAAATCTAACAGGCGGCGGAAAGGTTTTGAAATCACCTTCCTCTTCTGTTCATCCGAGTCAATAGAAGCGAGCAAAGGAATTTCTACAAGCATGCTTGACACAAGGAAGGCAGCTTCCAAGAGTTCCGTGTTAATGTGCATGTGGAATGGAAGCTGCCTCGCTCGCTCGGCTCGCTCTTGTTCAGGAGTGAGTTGTGTCTGGAATCGCTGCTGGTGGACACCCTGGGCTAAAAGTTCCTTGACACGCTGGGTTGCGAAGATGTCCTGCAGCATCGCTTGCGATTCCTTGATCAAGCCACAGCGGAAGGCACACAAGCCAAGTTGGACGACAGTGCGGTTGTAGAGTATTTGTGTGGCCACATCGGCAGAGTGGATGGACTCTTGAAGGTGGGACATCAGCAGCATGTCACGAGCGGTATAAAAATCGTTATGAAGAGCGTGGTGGTATATGTGGCTCAGTATAGCCCGGGTGCGCAGCAGGGAGTTATCGGCCTTGTAAAGGTGGACACATAGGGCGTGGATTAGGCTCGACGTCGTGGAGGAAGAAGCTAACGAAACGTTTGGAGAAACCTCCGAAGTGGCGAGACAGGACTCCAGGGCGCTGACAACTGCGTCTGGCTTGAGGAGGAATGAGCAAAATGGGTGATCATCTAACTTTCTGTATCGTACCTTTGAATAGATGTGCTCGAGGCGTCGCATTATCACTCGTGCAAGTGGTTCTGGCTGTAGAGAACTCTCGTAGAACGCTTGCGCACGGCATATTGTCCGGTAGAGTACTTTCTCGTCCTTCAGACGATCCACGTACTCCGTGCCGTGAGGATCGATGTTTTGCAGACTCTTGGTAAACTCGTCGTCAAGACGATCCACGAAGCTAATGATGCTACCCCTGATACGAACGATGCCATCGGATTCGGTGTCAGGGGAGCGTTCAAGGAGTTCGTCATAATCTGTTGTGTTCTCTTGTATCAAATATGTTGCATCTGCGGCGACGATTGAAATAAGTTTATCAACTTCGCGCTCAGCCGCTAGCCATAGATCTATGGGCATATAGGATGCCACAGACGAGTTGTAATCAAACCGTGAAGAGACCAGGGCCAAAAGAACGCGGATGCGTTGGTAGGGTGTAATAGCCACCTCGAGCAGTTTCTCCAGAATACGCATTTGTTCTCCCCGATCTGTGTTCTAAAGCGCTCATCTATCAGCTACAATCTGAACGGTAATCAAACCCCGCAAACCTTCTTGCCCCTGGCTTCGTGTACGATCTTGAGAGTCTTGAAGATAGCGTCTGCGGTGAACTGCATGGCTTTACCACCTTTCCCAACCGTGGTGAAATTATCATCCACCGCAGAATTTTCATCGTGATCACTTTCAACGATTTTCTTCAGCTTCTTCGTTGCCTTTGCAGACGCAGTCTCCGCGGGTTGGATGTGGAGATTGAATTCGCGTTCAAAGGCCTCCGGGTCCTGCAACAAGTTGAAGGAAGAACGACGGAATCAAATGTATTTCTTACGGCTTGATACTGAGACATCTCTTTTTCGTACTCTTTCGTGGATTTCCTGACCTTTTGCTTCATGGAGTTCAATGCACGCGCGTTCACGGCATTCATCTTTTTCTTCGCCTCCTTTTCCTTGGCTAAAGCAGTATTCAATGAATCCTCTAGGCTCAACAGCGTCTTGAGTAAAAATGGGGGAATGGGTTCGGCAGCGTTGCTTTGGCGTTGCACCAGACGCAGCAGCTTATCGAATTCTTTATGTTCGGGTCAGTGGTATGCCCGGAAATCTGATGAAGGTACGGACCCGCAGATATGGTTACCCAGTCGTTGATTTTGAGAGCATTATCCATCACTTTACCGGTTGCCTCAATCTCCTCGAGGCGCTTGTCCTTGGAACTTTTGACAACACGTTTCACATCTTCATCATCTTCGCTCCCATCGTCGTCGGAATCGCTCCGTAGAAACCTTCCCTTTTTCTTTTCGCCCTCGCCCTCGCCCTCGCCCTCGCTTTCTTCTTCAGACTCTGATTCCGATTCGGAACTACTGGAATCGCTACCAGCCGTACGAAGGAACCGAGACATGCCCGTTGGCTTCGCTGCAGATTTTTGGGGAGCCTCTTCATCGCCGCTGGTAAGGAGTTCCTCATCGGATTCCTCCGACTCAGAGTCAGAATCACCGGCTTGTCTGAAGAAGCGGGACATGATTGCGCAATTGTGAGATCGTTATCTCAAAATTTTGCGCTCTGCGTGAGAACCAGCAATTAAAATGTTACGTAACCACATTGCCTCGCTAGTTGTTCAAGTGACATGCCGTAACGACTCGGAATCCGTCAGAGTACATCAGTATGATCCATATTATACAGTCAGTTCTTACCCACCATGCACCCAGATAGTTGCCATCCACTAGTGAATTAAAGGTGGATGCGTCAATTTCAGTCCGTTGATCACATCTGTTCCAATGCGCCTCGCAATCTCTATATTCATCCTTCCAACGGTTGTCTCAACGACTGCAATGATTGAGCTGGACCGGAAAGCCAACAGGACGACCACACCACTCACCAGACGGTCTCCGTTGTCGAAGCTTGACAACAGCGTGGATTTTGACGCACTCGACTCCCATGTCGAATCAATCAATGCGTACGTTAAGGTTCAACCTACTAACATCACCCTTCGTTCATGTATTTTTATAGTAAAATACTGCGCGGCCTTGAAAATTATGGGAGAAATACGGGAATGACTCACCCTCTTGCGAAGCAAGGGACGGAGCTTCTAAACTTGAAGAAGCGCGCTGTTGGCGCTCCAGCCTTGACAAGTCACAATGGCATCGTCTGGTATGCCACTATTACAATTGGTACCCCTCCCAATTCTTTTACTGGTATGCTTCTCTTTGTATTCCAGATATATGCGTTGATTTGACTTCCATTGCAGTTGCAATCGACACTGGTTCCAGGTGGGTCAAAACCTGGCAACTTGCTTGCTTAGTCCCATTTAGTGATCTCTTCCTTCCGGGGCCTACTCCGGTTGCTCAGGCAATATCCGTCGGGACCCTACTTCGCCGCGCACGGCTGAAGCTAAGGATTCGACATTCGACATCAAGTTTCGTGATGGAGCCACTGCTCAGGAAATCAATACACTGATAACGTCACTATTGCTGGCCTTGGTGTATGTTCGCCATCGTTTCCGAACGTATACACATCTGACCGTCGAGTAGGCAGACGTTCAGACCATCGGTGCCGCAATAACATACTCTACTAAGATGGAATTCCCTCCAGATGGTATGTTGGGGATGGCTTTCTAGTCAATATCGAGATATCCTGCCAGCCCCCCTTTTCGAGACACTCGTAGATGAAGGAAAGGTGACAGAACCGGTATTCTCTGTTAAGCTTACCTCTGATGGAGGCGAGTTGTACCTTGGTGGAAAGAATGGTGACCTGTATGAAGGTATAATCATCTATACACCCGTGACCACATTGGTGAGCTGAGGTGCCGAGTGGACGCAGTGTAAGCTTATGCCATCGAGTCAGGGATGCTGGCAGGTAAACATAAAGACAATTCGAGGTAACCAACAGATGATCTTGGGAGATATAGTCGCCACCATTGACATTCCCTACTTGCACAAGTATCGGGAAGTCCATAATATAAAGAGTAAATATCATACGACTCGCGATGATCAGACAAGGTTCGGCGGCAAATATTTCCGGCCTGTTGATTACCGAAATCAAACACCATGTAGACGCTCAGTAGGAAAACGGCACCGAGGCTCCATTGTGCTGGTGATTCGGACGAAGGAGTTCGATACTTGGGTCAGCATGGAGTGATTGTAAACAATCCTCGGAAATCGAGGATATTGGGAGCTCCGAGTAACTGCGTTTTCCCTCAGCAACGATGCCGCTGAAACAGTCGGGCGAACCAGTCCGAATCGGTCCCAGGATGAGGATCGAGGCAGGGATCCAGAACGTCCTACTGCCGTCAAAGTAGAAGGGACTTGTTACACGGGACTGGGACGTAGTACATACTAGTATATAGCTGCCTGGCCAATCTGCAGAGGAATCTTGTAACATAACACGGCTCGGCGAGTGACTCACTGAGATTCCGTTCGTTTTACAAGTTGATTGGTTCAAATAAGCAGAAAACAGGATCCAGCTAACCCAAAGCAAGCTGCCCATTTGGCCAATGTTACAGTAATGAGCACTTAGGCAAACTGATCAGTGGCATTGTTTTACCTGCATCACTTTCCTTGCGTGGGCTTCGTGAGCAAAACGTCCATAAGCTCTTCCACAAGCAAGCCCCCAGCCGACAACGCTAGCGTCATAGTATCCGGGAATGTGATTAAGGGAAATTATATCCAACAAGCTCAGAAATCATACACTACTTACTTCCACTAAACACCACAGAGAGAACAGTGTTGATAGTAAGAGCGAGGAAAATCAGAAAACATCCAGTGAATGAGGACAATCAGAGGCGATGTGGCCGTAACCTTCGCAATCTACACAATACAGTTTTGAACTCGGTTTATCGCGTGCGAGTGTCGCAGGTGCATCCTCTTTGAGAAGATCACATGTGAAGATATCGTGGCCTGGCCGCTCGCAAATCTCACATATGTCTTCACGAGAGGCGGAGCGTAGGTCATCGTCGCTCATTGCGCTCGACACCCGTCGTAGTACCACGTTGGCCGGGTCCGTGCTGTTCCTGGACGATCTCTTAGATTGGGAGAGTTTCTCTTTCAGCCGCTCGACCTCCTGTTCAAGCTCATCCTATGGACCGGCATAAGTGTCAGCTAATGATTCTGGCAAATCGGCACACCTCGCGGTAGATCTGTGGTACCAAAGTCAATCATAGTTCAAACACAAAAATGGTCTGCAAAATCACCTTTGATTCAATGAGCGTCTCGAGTTCGCTGATTTCCTTGTTGAGCTACACGTTCGTTAGATCTTGTCGACATGATGGCAACACCATACTAACGTCATGCGTCATTCGAGCCGTCTTAATCTCTGCCTCCGAAAGTCGTTTTCTGAGCTGCTCGAGCTCACCCTACGATGTATGAGATTAACGGTGAATGTAATTAAAGTCACGACCTACTTCATACTTCGTCTGAAGGTTCACAGGGAGAACCGAAGGATGATCGCCACTATCAAGGGCAGCCTCTTGTTTCAAGAGGCCTTGTTCAACATTGTCTTCGAGGATCATGAGCTCCTGTGGTAGATTTAAAATACACGGAGTAGAGTGACCAGCGCAAACATGCCTGTCGGAGTTGATCGGTTTCAGATATCAGGAGCCTGTTCTCGGCTTCTAACAACTTATTGCGCTGAGAAACAGCCAATGTCTCTTTCTGCAGTTCTTGAACAATGTGCCTGCGAATCTTCAACTCAGTAGGTGCGGTAGCCTGTTCTCAAGCATCATACTTCAGTCCCTTGATCTCCTCTGATTCGTGTTTGGACGGTGACTTGGTGGGTTCGTGAACAACGTTTATTGGCACCTCGCGGTTTAGTTTCTTACGAAGGGTGTCCAGTTCTGCCGATCGCTCGTCCAAAGCTATGCGTAACGACTGAACTTCGGCTTGTTCATCCTCGAGCATCGAACGCCAGCGTGGATCCTGTGGTAGGGAATAAGCCGAAATTAGCCTTGAATGTTTTTTACTTAATTCTGCATCGTTAGTCTTCACGTTGGGCTGCGATGCTGACCGTGAGAGCTCAAGCTCGTCTTTCAGGTCTCGGATCTCGTCCATTAGCCGAGCACGCTCTATGGCAGCTTGACGAGTGACTTCAGCAACTTTTAGGGATACATTTTCAGCACTGATATCAGCTGTCTTGAGAGAGGTCAACAGAAAATCAAGGACAAGGGTAGTGACATACTGCGGCATCCGTACGCAGAATCTCGATTTCGGCTCTTGCGTTCTCAAGTGCAAGCGTGCTCTCTCTCAGCGCCTCTTCTACTTCCTCGATGCGACTCTTGGATAATACTTCAGCTTTTGCAACTTGTTCTACCGCTTTGCGACCTTCAGTTAACTCATTTCGCATAGATTCCTCCTTCTCCTTGAAACGCTTGATTCTTTCTCTCGTAGCGGCCTCTTCCCTCTCTGCTGCTGCTCGGGCATCCTCGAGAGTATCTTCCATCGTTGAGAGCTTTCTCTGAAGGTGTTGAACTTGCTCTCGAAGTGTTTCATTGTCAATCTCAAGAGCCGAGGTAGCGTGCTGGGCCACAAGGCCAGGTGAAGGTGGGGTTGCTGCTTTTCTCAGCTGTTCTTCAAGTGCGATGATCTTATCTTCCATTTCATATCGCCTCGAGTCCGCTGCGCTGAGCCGTTCTTCGTAAAGTGCAATAGTTTCCTGATGAGAGGAGATGTCAGAGACGAAAATCAGCAATGCAAATACTCTCACTTGTCCTGCTTGACGAAGCTCGTCGATCTGCAACCCCAGCTCTCTCCGGTCCACATCCAACTCGGATGAGATTTTTTCTAGCCGTGACTCCAAAAGGTTTATTTCCGCATTCTTGGTCTTCAAAAGTGTGTTACTTTCGTGCTCTGCACCTTCTTTGGCTTCAATAGCCTCTTTGAGATTTCGAACCAACGTTTCGCTGGTGTCAAATTTGGCTTGTACCTCATTCAGACGTGCTTCGCTTTCCGCTTTAGCGCGTTCCAGCTCTGCAGTAATCTGCGCATTCGAGTGCTCGAGAGATTCCATTTTCGAATGCTTCTCACTCAACCTCCGCTCCGTAGCACGTAACTGTTTCTCTGTCTCTATAACAGTGGCGAGGGCGGAGTCGCGATCTTGCTCCAGGGTTTGATGACGTTCGAGATCTGAGCGAAGCGACAAGACCGACTCTTGCAAAGAAGTCTTTTCCCTCTGGAGTATTTCTAGACGGGAATTGAGAGCGGATAACTTGGCTTCGTGAGCATTGATCGCGCTAGCATCGGCAGTAGTAGATTGGATCGGGGAGGGTGATGAAACAGGACGAACATCCACCGGCTCGGGGACTGTCGAGTTGCCCAGTAGCTGATTAATCTTGTCTTGCAGAGCCTGGCTAGAAGCGGTAAGATTCAAGGAGGAAGGAGGACGGTGTTCCTTGACGTGATCATCATCCGCGAGGTCATCGTTGACGGAGTAAGATGAACTACTAAAGGATGTTGATCGCACCGGAGATGCGGGCGGAGGCATCGCGACCGCACTGGGCACCCTGGGCCTAGGGGTGTTGAGAGAACTTCTGGGCCTGGTCCCAGGCACGAGGGAATCGTTCAGGGAGTTGAGGGATTTCATTGCACCAACTTTTGGAGTGGTAAACGGCGAATCGGATGATCGTGCACCACCGTCACTGAGAGAAATCCGAGATGGAGAAGTGGGTGCATTGAGGAAATACTCGTTTCGACCGGGGCTTCGAGAATCCAATTGCTTGGCTGTTAAACCAATGTATTTAGAGGCTCGTGATCCCGAAGTAATCTGCGCCTCTAAGGCTGGCATGGGTTTGGGCTGAGACTTTCCGAGACCGGCGATAGGCTTGGACTTGCGGGCAGCTGGAGTAGTACCTGGTGTGATGCGACCGGACATTCGTAGTGGATTTGTCCTCGAGTCATGCGGGGTGACTCTTCCATACGAAGCGGAGGGTGTCATGCGACCGGCGCTGATGGAGTATGGGGCCGATGGAGTTACTCGTCCAGAGACCGAGGGGGTTATACGATCACCGCGCGACGACGCGACAGAGGGGGGCCGACAATTTGAACCTACTGTAGGAGGAGAGAGTTTGGTAGCCGCAACAAACACGCCACAGTTGGGTGAACAAGCGAAATATCGTATTCTGCGTGGCAACGTCAGTGAATAAAAGGACCAAGAACGATAAAGCCGCAATTGAAACGCAGTAGGGTTGCATTCGTTTGTGAGGTACGCTAGACTCACCCACTAACGGACCCGTCATTCTTGCCCTTTCCTGCAAAGCCCCCACTGAGCTCTACACCAGCCCAGAGACCGGGCTTGCCGTCAATCTCTCCAACGTACCGCAGGGTGCCCTCATAGCCAAGGGACTCGATCCTAACGTTATCACCGACCTCGAATGTTTTTCCAGCACGACTGACACTGCGGGGGAGAGCATCAGAAAGGCGGCTCGAAGGACGCGCCGATGGTGTTTTTGCACGTGCCGGGGGTGCGGAGGTGACGGAGGAGGGACGACCGGCGACGGAACGCCTCCCGGATTGCAGGGCAGAGAAAGAAGACTTGGGAGAAGATGACGACGATGAAGGATTGTGGGTGAAGCTGGCGCGGTGCTGTGCAGGATCGTTGGCCTTGATAGCTTCTGCGAACGCGCGAGAAGCGAAGTCGTCGATGTCGGGCACGGGCTGTACGGTGACGGTGGAGGCGGAACGAAATCTGCCACCGGGTGTGGGTATTCCGCTTGTCTTCCCAGGCGTCGGGATGGCCGACGTTCTCGTTTTTGCCGGAGTAGCGGCCATCATGGGGATTTGAACGGACAAGCGTGTCGGTGATTTTAAGTATTCGTATTCACATCGTTCACACCATTCCCCTCATGGAAAACGCGCGAAAACAGACGGAGTTCATCACGTGACAAAATACATAAGTGACCTAACCGCGCTTCTTCGACACACCGACGGTCTTCCCGCGACGTCCTGGCGCACCGTCAGTCAGCGTGATTCAAGAGCGTCTGACCGCGACTTACCAGTCGTTTTTGTGTGCTGTCCACGCACTCTCAGTCCCCAGAAATGTCTCAGACCACGGTGTGCCCGAATCTTTTTCAATCGCTCCAGATCGTCACGCAGCTTCGAGTCCACGCCGTTCGACAGAATCTGGTAGTCTTTGCCGTCGACAATGTCCTTCTGTCTGTTCAAGAACCACGTCGGAATCTTAAATTGCGTTGGGTTTTGGATGATGGTCACGATGCGCTCGAGCTCATCCGAATTGAGCTCCCCAGCACTGCAGGGCGCTCAGAATCCCCAGATAATCGTCCGCGACACAACTCACCGCTTGTTGAGATCCACATCGGCTTTCTTGCACACGAGGTTTGCATAACGACGACCAACACCCTTGATCTCTGTCAGGGCGTACATAATCTTGCGTTTGCCATCGACGTTGGTGTTCAGTAGACGTAGAATGTGCTTCAGAGCCTCATGAATATCGTTCCGACGCCTAGGAAATGTATGCGCACCTGGAATTGTTGGTGGGCTTCGGGCACGACTAGAGACATGCTGCAAGTGCCTAAGCAAGAGGTCATCAGTTCCACATCCAAGCCCATATCATACATCCACCGCAAACATTGGTCCCCATCAAGGTGTGGCCCTCGCTGGTTCCAAATCGCTACTCAAGGTCCATTTCTATCGCGCGGAGATAGCCTCACCTTGGTAAAATCGGTCTTGGGGATGTCGTCAACGTCGTCCGTGGATCTCTGCACACTCGTCTGCGGTGAGCGGAGTTTCAATAGTCTGGCCACTGCCGAGATCTCGGTCACGTGATTATGTGGACTCCGTCCGAGACGCGCCCCAACAACAAACAGTTGGATTTCAAACTACATGAGACACAGCGTCCATTTCTCAATATTCTTGCATTTCTCAACTCAATGCCAATAACGACGGTGAGCATGGCTCATATCCTGCTGGAACCACCCCTGTAACATCTCTTTAGTGTGATACTCTGGAGACCCTTAGAACCGAAATCGACGCGGCGCGCAAGAAGGTCGTTCTCGATGAAACCGAAGACACTTGGGACACAATTACACAGGGGATCCTCCACCTAACTCGCCTCTGTAACAGCGGTGGATGTGATTTCCCTTCTGAAATGGTAGCTGGCATTCGTTTAATGTCCAGACCATTGAACAGTGCTTTGAACTCTGAGCGCAGTAGGCTGTCAGGCGCTGCAATCGAGCTTCTCACTGTGTTATCCACCGAACTAGGCCCTTCATTTGAGCATTTAGTGTCCCAATTCGTTCCAACGTTGCTGGCCTTGTGCGGCCGCACGAACAAGGTTTTCACCTCGCGTGCTAAGGCATGCATCCTTGTTATCATTCAGCAAACCCGCCTCCCATCTCTCTTACCATATATTACCGATCTTGCCAGTCACAAGTCGGCCTTTCTTCGTCTGACGGCTGCGGAAGCCATTTTGGCGTGTCTCAACTGTTTCAATCCTCCGGACCTCGAAAAAGAGACCCGGGCCCGCACTGTGGAGGATTTCATCAGGTCGACAGCGCGCGATGCCAGTGCAGATGTCCGAAAGACGAGCAAGGAGGTTTTTAACGCCTACAAATTGTTGATGCCTGCAAGGGTAGATAAGTAGGTTGATGAAGTTCAGTTATGAAGCGTGACTAATTCATCCTCCAGCTTTGTCGCTCCGCTTACCCCGGTCATAAAGAAATACCTCGATATCCAAGCGGGCCCGTCAGGCATCCATGCCGCTTCCTCTGATGCCGGACAGAAGCAGACTAGCCGACCTTCCAGTCGCGCGAACAACGCAGCAGCGGAAGCGGGACGACGAC
>JBBPRP010000120.1:0-23427 GCA_038093135.1 Leccinum longicurvipes
ACCCTACGAGGGATGTCAGAGGGGTCGTCGGCGTAAGAGAAATGAGGGAGCTCATTGGTTGGTCGGAAAAGGGTCAGGAGTCGCGCCTTGGACGTGCATAAGATCAGTGACATCCCCCGCAGAATCCACCATATGACTTCTTAATTTGCTTTGTAATACCTCACGTTATTTTCGGGTTTGCGACGGTTTCAAAGGTGCTCCAAGTCCGGGGACGGGACCTACCTATCTGTGACGTGGGGACACGATCTGATGCTCCACAATACAATTCGGAATTGGATGGGAGTATATCGATGGACTAGCTCCCAGCTTGCGAGCCGGTGCGACGTCGTGGATTAAATCCGCATGCCAGTGACTTGGTTCGATGTGGATGACACGGGACGAACATGCCATCTAAGGTCGTGCGGAACTTCGCTCAGTGACCCCGTGGCTTGGGGTTTTCCGGGGCTGAGCCGTCGCGTTGGCGTGCATCCAAACTCAAACCAAGCCGAGGTCCATCATGCATCACGAGGTCCTCGTTTGCTGCCCAAGTTGTCACACGACCCTCTGACCCTTTCTGGATCGGATTCCGGTGTTCCTTTGGAGAAGGATGGGACGCGTGGACCATTCCATCTTTTTCTGGCCCCGTTTCAATGGCTACTCCTGAACGGTCACAAGCAATTGTGGTGAGAACGCGCATTGCAGTTCAGGTTTCCAACATCTTGAACGCTGCGCGTCCGGGACCGGTAACCGGGAAAACCCGATAAGACGTCGAGTTACTGCTGTGGTCGAACCTCTCTCAGAATGCATACCTCTTCGGGATGGTTCGGATTCGGGTATTCCTTGGAGAAGGATAAGGCATGTGGGACCATCTCGTCTTTTTCTGGCCCTCGTTTCACGTGCGATTGTGGTGAGAACCGTTGCGCAAGTTCAGATTTGCAACAACGCTGCGCGTCTGAGGAACCGCTGACCGGGAAACCCCGATGAGACGCCCAGTATAACCTCTCATAACTCACAAAGGTAAGTGTTTTGATATCTGCGCTATCTGGGTAGAAATACCCTCACACCAACAAGTGGGATAGCGAAAAATGGCGTATGTATTATGTGCTATACAAGGTATGCGTCACTCGGGGTTGACTGTATCCTGAAACCGACAACCATGCTTCGGTGATTACGTGCCACACCGGTAATTTCGACCCGCACCTCACTTGGTTTAGAAGAAGCCAGAATCGAATATTTGAATACTGATCGATCACAAGGCTTCAAGCCTTGAGGGGATTGGATGGGGTGAGTTCAGGCGCCGGGCTGGCAGGGACAATCCTTCCGAGTAGAACGGCTCATGTGTTCCGGTTTGAAGGAGCTGTTTTGTGCAGCCCATTCCCGAGATCCCCGGTGCGCCAACCCACGGGCCCGGGTGTTCTAATCCAAAAGATCAGCGGTATTGCATTGGTCACTGGCATGGTGACGCAGCAACATTGACATTATTGTTGTCAGCGTCGTTAACAAACCACTCGGACCAATTTGCCACAGGTCTTCTCTGGGTGTGTGCTTGGGAAACGTGTGACTACGTGAAGGCAACAGCGAATTTTGCTAAAACGTGTCCAACATTTTGAAATCTGTAACGAGGGTATCATAGGATGGAGGAACACGTACAAGGAAGTTTGGTACGCGAAAACGGGGTGCATCGTGCAGTTCTCGAGTATACATTCTGACCCACCAGGCTTCCGCGCGATGACGCAATTCATATTCGACGACGTTCGAACTACGTCATCGCTAACGAAGACACAGCCACGTGTGGTGCTCAAACCCCTTGTAACCAGTTTGAATACCTTTCAGAGAAGTATTGTATGGGTTCTGTGGGAGTGCTGTGTTTCGGGATTCAAGTATGCAAAAAATTATACAGTACTGTAGGACAGACATGCTGATCAAATGAACTTGCTACTTACAAAGCAAAAAAAAAAAGTCTGTCAGTTTGGTATCTCCTGAGTCTTGGCATTGACATGCCCCGCCATCTCGAGTCGGCGGATTCATCGAAACGAGCCCACCGGGTGACCATCGCCTCTGGCTTGCAGGAAAATGACGAGTCGTCATTAAATTGATGACATTAAAAGGTGCCTCTTGAGCGTAGTGCACGGGCGGATTGATGAATAGGGGCGAGCGCCAACCAGTGCTCAGCCACACATTAGAGCGGAGATTGAACCGCGCCGACGACTGGGTGGGTTACAAGTACTGAGAGGTTCGACTGTATTTCAGGTGCAAGATGTGACGCCCCCAATGACGACGACAACGAAACCTCGCGATCTGATACGGTCGCTCTCAGGCTAGATGCGGTGTTTATGCGGTATCCGAATGGGGATGTGGGCTGTGTAACGGGCAGACGAGTGATGAGTTGCAGCAGTAGAATCGCGGGCGAGCCCCAGATCAGAGTGCATGACGATGGAGCTCTGCTGATGTTTCGACATCAATGCTTACACCTGTAGCCCGGAGGTGCTGACTGATGCAACGGGGTGGACGAATCTGATGCATGAAGACATACGTGTACGTAAAGACGGTGAAATCGCACGATAACGGGGAAAGAAAAAAAAAAATCATTGCAGGGGTTTCAGGGATCCGGAAAGGCGTTAGATCGGTCGTTGAAACGCTCAGCAGCTGAGAATGGTGGAGTGAAAGCGGCGGTGAGATGCATCTGCCTCAGTGGATGTCATATGAAGCTTGAGCTTGAGCTGGCCATTCAATCATCTGCAAGCCTGCAACAGCTTACGGTTTATTTATTTGACTTCATCGAGTGTGAGAGAGTACCTGTGCACTTCCAATGTTGAGAGTGACGTCGGGGACTCACGGGTGCCAGGGCCTGGACACTCTGTTTTCACCCCGCACTGGATTGAGTTTGCGGGGCCAATTGGGATTGATCTTTACGCCCATCATATGACCACCAGGGGTCGACTTATTACTGTACCCGCACGTCTTTACGCCCACCCCATCTCCCACTCGACGGCTCGCCGTCCTCTCCCGCTCGCTCGACGATTCAAGTCGTCCTTGAGAGCTTGAGCCCTGAGTAGTAGTAGACTCGCCAAGCTAACGCCCGCTTATACGTACAATATTTCCAATTCGCAACCGAGTAATTCTAGATCAGACCACCAAACATTCGAACGTCGTCTGATTCAGCTCATTTTTTTTTGTTATATAATCCCTAGGACGCATCTGGAGTGCTCCTTTCCTCCAACCATCACCGAGTTTGATGACCCCCCTTTCCCTTGCCAAGTTTGCCGCCTCCACTGCAACTCGTGCCACCAGGCAAACCGTTCTCGGCGGCACGCGCGCGATAGCAAACTCGGCTATCTCAGGCCAGGCACTGCCCTTTTCTCTCCATGGCCTGCGTTCTGGAGTAGACGAGAGCAGCCATGGCGAGACGCTACGCATGCTCATGTTTGGAAAACCCGGCGCTGGCAAGGGCACGCTCTCTTCAAGGCTCGTGAAGAAATACGACATCCTGTCTATCTCTACTGGCGACCTCTTGCGCCAACAGATTGCCGAGGGGTCAGTGCATGTACTTTTCGTCGCACCGCACGTGCAGCTCACCTGCTTGCAGGACTTCGGTTGGCCGTCAAGCCGGCGAGATTGTGGCGCAAGGAGGACTGGTTCCCGACGACCTCATGCTCAAAGTCGTCACTAGCAAACTGGAAGGGCTTCACGATAGAGTAAGTCTGGGCCACTAGCAGCGCTTGTCGCTGAGGCCATTATTGACTCGTTCCATAGCACTGGATCTTGGACGGTTTTCCACGCACGCTAGGACAAGGTAAACTTCTCGATACCCATTTAGAGTACGTTTTATGATCCCATTTCGTGTGTATGCCTCTTTGAACTGTTTTATAGGGGGCAGAACACGCCCCTGACGCTGGTTGTGAATCTGGATGTCCCCGACGAAGTGATTCTCGGTCGGATATCTGACCGTTGGGTACATCTCCCGTCGGGGAGAGTGTACAACATGTCGTACAACCCACCCAAGGTGAACGGATTTGACGACGTAACTGGGGAGCCTCTCACGAAGCGCCCGGACGACCATCCGGTAAGTTACTCTCAGCTCGACTCGACGTGAACACGAAGCTGAGATACATGTCATGTCATGCAGGAAATCTTTTCACGTCGTTTACAACGGTTTTATGACACGACGTCGCCACTTCTTTCGTATTATACCTCGAAACCCGACTCTATGCGTCTCGTCACGCTGCAAGGCGAAACTTCGGACGAGATTTGGCCAAAGCTCGAGGCGGTCGTCTTGACATTGTTCCCTGGGATGCGGGAACGATTACCGCTCCGAGGGCGATCTAGTTTGCGTAATCCTTTTGCAATGCCAGGGAAACGAACGCAGAAGGATCCTGCAGTGTGGAGTAATTGAACGTCATTTTTTATACATTTGTTGTGTGTGACCTGGTTCCTATGTTGTACTGCTATACTTTATAGACCATAATGGAATCCACGAGGATTCCGACATCGAGGGATGCCGAAACTAGATTAGTGGGCTCGATCAACGTCTGCAGGCCCGGAACTAAAAGTGCGTTTGTGCGCTGAGTTGGCGTGCGATGTGCTATTGGACTTGAGCGGTGGCCCAGTAGCCGCGCCACGGTAGCCGAGCACAGCCATGGTCAGCCTCGGTTTATTTTCTTCGCCTGTGTCCTCAAGGCAAGCACTACTTATAACGACCCATCCGAAGCATCTTCCACTTCATTCATCACAACCTTCTATGGTCTGCTCGCTACCCTCTGGCCCGCTTCCCTCCCAACATGCTCTCTCTCTCCCACCTTTTGGCACAACACACCCGTCTCGCTAGATCGTCCATGGCTTCTACCTGCGTTTTTCTCTCCTCGCATCGTCCAGCCCGATCCATCTGTAGCATCGTACCATATACCATGCCAAAAGAGCTACCTCCCTACATCAACATACCCACCTCCGAACAGAGCACCGCCCAGAACAAGCCCGCTCTGCGAATGATCTTGTTCGGAAAACCCTGCTCCGGCAAGGGCACCGTCGCCGCACGCCTCTCGAACAAGTATGATATCTCAACGATATCTACCGGCGATCTGATCCGACAGCACATTTTGCAACGGTCAGTCTTGTTGTTTGGCACATCCGCGTGGCACAAGCGATCAAATTGATTTATGGTTTGGGTTTAGGACGAACATTGGGAGACAAGCAGAAGAGATTGTCTCTGTTGGCGGTTTGCTGCCAGACGAGATGATGCTAGAGCTGATTACCACCAAGCTCGATACTCTTAGAGAGAAGGTGCGTAGTCTCCTCTTAATGTGGCATGTATATGTGTGTGTGGCTCACACGTGCTTTTATAGAACTGGATTCTGGACGGCTTTCCGCGCACGCAGCGACAGGGTCGGCTGCTGGATGACTTCCTCGTGTGAGCTGTGCACCGGTTGCTTGCGATGCGCCGATGGACTGACTTGAAACTGGCACAGGAAACACGACATACCGCTCAACTTGATCGCCAACGTCGAGGTTTCGGATGACTTACTGTTCCAGTGGATTTCCGATCGATGGGTCCATGTTCCGTCCGGCCGTGTTTACAGCATGTCCTATAATCCACCCAACGTTCCCGGCTTGGACGACGTAACCGGCGAACCATTGATAAGGCGCCCGGACGATAACCCGGTACGAACGTTTGACTGGAGTGTGCCCTAGTGCTGATCGTCGCTTGCTCCTTTTTGGCAGGAAACGTTCGGTCGTCGCCTCGAACACTATTATGCGCAGACCTCGCCTCTGCTTTACTATTACGCCTCGAGAGCGTATTCCACGCGTCTTTTGAATCTCTACGGAGATTCGGATGCTATCTGGCCCACGCTGGAGACCGTCTTGCGTGAATCGTTTCCTACTCTCCAGGAACGCGTTTTGCTAGGTGCGCGCACGCGGCTCGGACAGCCACAAGTACGACTGGCACCACGCGGTCCGTGAGCCGTCATTGACGACGACAACGTCGTCGTGCTCTCTAGAATTATAGAGATACTGCCGTGCTGATTACGTTATTTTTTCTTGACTCACTGCCCCTCCCTCCGCTCGTTCGTTTGATTTCGGTTTAATCTTATTTCGTCAACGTGCTGTAGATCTAATCCCACATTCCTGCTTGTACCCTATACCCACTCATGTACATAGATGCGTCTGGGACTATATTTGCTGTAGTAGTAGGGTAAACCATCATCGATTTGGGAATGCATCGATCGATCGCGCTTTTTCAGGCAGATTTGGCAAGTTCTTGCGAATGACCGGATCAGGGGAACTTTTAGGAAGCTGCTCAAGGAACGGCGAACAAACGTCTGGATGTGGACATATGTCAATTGACAATGATATGATACGGCGATAATTGTAAGCTATATTTCCTCCTTTGAGTCAATCACGAAGTCGCCCGCTCATCTAAGCATCTTCGACGTTTCACTCTCAGCCATAACTCACATGTCATCGACCGGAAGCGAACGATGATCGGTCGACCGAGTCAGAAAAGAAGAGGGTGGTGTTATTATTGACAATGATTACAAGAACCTGCGGCGGTTCGTCGATCATCGTCATGCTCGAGGATGGAGGGGTAAAGTGAAGGGTAAAAAAAGGCTGTCGATACATTGTGATGAACCAAAAAGAAAGGAGAGAGAAGGATGTACAAACACTAGGTAAAAATCTGTAGCACGGAAGGTTGCAAGACGACGGCGAAGAAAAAAAAAAAGAACTTCAAAAAGAAACAGAGAGGGTAATGCTGGAATATGCGCGCGTGCTCTAAGGTACAAGCGGTCGTCAGTGCGGAGTAGAATGCGTGTAAGATGAGACACTGTCCCGGACGTGAACATGAATATACGAGATTGATCAAGGGCCGCCCAGCGGCGCCATCGCTCGAGAACAATTCCATCACCGTCTAGGTGATCTCCCACACCGACAACTCCAGGACACGGAAAATCGAGGTGTCTTTGCAGTTCTCTGACCACCCAACGGTCTCTCTCCAGTTCATGGAGTTGGCTTCCTTCTCCCCGGCCCCCGCAAACAGTCCAAGGTCGTCATCGGATAGACCGCGAAAGATGAGGAACAGTCGGGTGAAGACGCAAGGGTCGGCGGTCACTGAGATGTCAATAGCATTGGCGATCTTGGTAGGAGAGAGGAAACGATAGGCAATGTTCTTGTGGGCAGAGAATGTATGCAAATTGTTACTGAAACGGATCCATTAGGAACTCAAACCGAACGGTGGAAAAATAAAAGGTACTTGATAAAGTTAGTTCGTGCGTGCAAAGACATTCCGAGCTGGTCCAGCACGTTCATCAGGTGGGATATGAAATCACGGAAAGGCATCGCGAAACCATTCCGCGGCGCAATAAATTCGTTGGGATCAACCATGCCTGGATCGGGTCTGGTAGGGAAAAGAGATGTCAACACGAGTGGCGCACGTGATCGAGACAATCGCCTACATTGCTTCATAGTACAAGGATGTTACGACCATTTCGCTCTCAAAGTGTTCGAGCGCACCACCAGGATGCACTCGCAAGAAATACTTGTGCTTGTTTTCGCCGACGTTCTCTGCTGGCGGCCAGGTCAAGGCTAATATCCAAAGGGGGTTGACGGTCAGGATGACATCGCAGTACTGCTGGGCAGGGGCAAGAATGCTGAGATGACACTTGGCAGAGGTCGGGCGGGAGGCAGTCGTGAGCTTGGTCATGACACGGGAGTCGAAGAGAAATTCAGGAGTAATGCCAGGGTCATTCATCTTTGTGCCGTTGAAATCGATAGTGTGAGTGTCACCAGAGTGTACGATGTTGAGCTTCCCCCAGAACATGCCATCGACGATGGTGCCATCCTCCATGCGCGCCATGTCGACGTCATCTGCAGAGGAAACAGTTGTTTCAAGCGCGATCTGCTGTCCCGGGACGAGTTCGAGGTTGAAGGTGGCAGGCATTTCGATGACTGGCGGGGGACTGAAGCAGGGGACGGTTACGGGGTGTTCATGCTACGGACGAGAAACTTACGGCGGTGGACTAGAGGAGGGTCAGGGACAAGTCGGGGAGGAAGGGAGAGGACGCACGGTGGTTCGTCGGGTGGCGGAGGAGCGTCACTGACGATCTCTACGCGGAGACCCTGAACGCCCATGATGGCGATCTGGTATGAATCTTCGCCAGTCAGCTACATGCGTTAGACCACGCGGCCAAGGGACGATATGAGTGTCGTTCATTGCGTCAGAGCGATCGTAGATAACGCACGTAAATATACGGTCCGGAGACTAATCGCTGGAAGTGATGTCAGCGGGGAGCATATCTACGCGGGGCTGAGAGGGACGAACTGAGGCATGGAGAGAGGCGAATTCGGTGGGGACTCGCAAGCTGAAGATGGCATCGGGGGGAGGCTTTGTCCAGTCTCTGGCTACGGCCTCGAGTTCCTGGTGGGGTATGGGTCAGCAAAGGGGAGAGAAAGAACAGTCCGGAGGCAGGGTCTCACGGGAAAACTTTGTGGCAGCTGGGGGAAGACGAGAGGTGAGTTGGCGGTCAGGGCAGAGGGAAGGAAGACTGACGATCCTGATGGTCTCCATGTCGCCGTATGCGAGGGTGAGGAGACGCTGTCTTGCGAGGGCCATATGTGACTGCTTGTCGCGATAGTCGCTGTCCTTGTCGCTCTTCTTGTTCTTGAATTTGTTCCAGAAGGACTGCGAGGGGAGACTTGCGCTCGTGGATCTGGACGGGGTCGGTGAGGAGGATGGGGGAGAGGGAGAGGAACTCACGCAGGGGAGAGAAGCATATCGAGCAGGGCACGGATGGCAGACGAGATGAAGACGCTGATTTTCTTTTTTGTTTGGATAGCGCGCTGGCGAGGCCAACACGAGGCTCAGCACATTCTCGAACACTCGTGACTCCACCCACCACAGCTTGTTATAACGTCATAACCGCTCCTCGACGGCGACGGGTTTCAGCCATGTACTTCTCTCGCCTTACCGTCCACCGACGCTCCTTCGTCTCGACCGTCCTGCTCTCCCGTACATGGGAGAACCTCACCGTCCTCGAGCTCCGCAAGGAAGCAAAGGCACGCGGCCTCGCAACGTACGTTTTCTCCCGACGCCCCCCTTCGCACAGCCCCATTGTCTCTTTTTTCGGCTCACACCAGTCCTGTGACACCACAGCGGGGGAAACAAATCCACATTGGTCGCTCGTATCAAGCAACATGAGCACACCGCCGTGACCTCCTCCCCCCCTCCCATCAACACCCCCGGCGCCATCCGGTCCGCTTCAACCGACCGGGCTGCCCCTCCACCTCACCCCAAGAGGCCTTTTCAGGGTGCCGCTCCTGGCATTCCGCTAGCCGCGCACCCTGACGCAGCATCCGCACCCTCCGACTTTCTGGCAGTCAAGCTGCCTGATCTCGCCCGACCACCTCCCAATGCATCCGCGCAAGTCGTGAGTTTCATCTACTTATCCTTGCGAGTTGATCGCTCTCCATCCACATTCATCAATCTTGTCAGCCCTATGTGCCCGACTTTTGGGATTCTGCAAGACCAAAGACCAGTCCTCCATTGGAACCGGAGCGCCCAAAGCTGCACGTCGTCGGCGGTTCAGTCACCCACTACGACGGAGGGCCGACTTACAATCTTGAGAAGCCTCACGAAGGTGACACGTCTATGACTGTCCAAACCGACGAACCACCGGCCATCAAGCAGGCGCGACTTTGGCCAGAGTTTTGGGAGGGTCTGGGTCTTCCGAGATCATTCGGCATCCGTCCCTCGTCCGAATTGGTTACTCAGTCTGGAAAGGACGAGCCCCGAGCTCAATCGAGGCCGTTGACTGGTGAGGAGAGGAAAGGGTTGTATGTCCTCCTTGGCATTGTCGCAGGGTCGTGGTTGGTTGGAGGGCTCGCGGACCGATCGACGGTCATCGTTGCAGAGGAGCATGACCCACGAAATCAGCACTAGAACATTCTCTCTCTCTGTAGTCTCGAAGACAACAAGATGTGATGCCTACTCTCTTTGGTGTGTATGTGAAAGTTTGATGCAGTCGACCAGTGGGTGCCTGGCATATCTCTGGTCGGTTCATCCTCGGTTCGTTCACTGGAACAGTTTTGAATTGCACTCCCTGAGTCACGCGACCCTGGCTCGTTCGCACCCCCAAAGACTTCCGCCAAGTCCCCTTAATTTACGCCGTCAAGCTCCCTTGTTTATCATTTGCAATGGTCAAACACTAGCCAGCGGCCCGGATCTTGGACTGCAATCATTGGTCTTGGTTTGTAGTATTGGGGTTCGATTCGTCATCAAATTTCTGTCAAGAATCAACGGTCTACCCATCCGGTCTCAGGCGGTCCTTCGTACCGCCCATAAGCGTTATACCTCGCCCCCCCCACCCTCTTATGGTCTTAGATCCCATCTGACGTGCTCTCTGGCAGCGCTGTCGCTCGATCTTCCGCGAAATTCCTGCAGAGTCCTCGGATATCCTCTTCTTTTTTTTCCATCTTCCTGTTCTCGACGTTTTCGATCCGTGGATCGCCTGTCTCGCGATTGCTGCACTGTCATCCAATTCGAGCCACGCACATGCGCATCCGAGTTCCGTACCAGCGCAGCTCGTCATTAGCGCCGTCCAACGGCCTCTCGCGGTGAGTCGCCCGGTGGCTCACATGGAACCCTTTTGCGACCTCGCCGGTTCATCAAGGAAAATAAATAATTCATTAACATAGTCCCAATCGTGCAATCTTACATCATGTAGTCTCGGCCAAAGTGGGCGGCGTAGTCGACGTGGATGCGTTGGCAGGGCCGGAGGATGCCTTGCCGGTACCACCATTCTTTCCTCGCCCCCATCTCACGGATATCCTTTCCCCGTTCATGTCCAGACCGTGTGACCAAGCTTCCGCAGCCCGCTCTGCAGATACTCGGTCATTGAAGTTGACGAAGGCGCATCTCGACTTGGCAACGTGAACAACTGATTTGAGCTGCGATGAAGAATTTTGAGGTAGCGAGTTCATCGCAAGCGTCCGTATGTCCGCTTCTGTCGCGGATGTTGGAAGGGATGACAGGAACAATGACATCTAAGTAGGTTCATGAGCATGTTGTCGTGTGACAGATCCGACGGAGAAACATACGATGGATTGGTCTTCTGGAGGTTTGAGTCCCTGCACCACGGCATGGCTCGCCATGATTTTTCGTGCAACGGGGTCGTTCTGACCATGATAACGGTCCTTGATGCTCTGGTGCGCGAGTTCGTTGTCCGCTGGCTTCTCGTGTCTGCACGGCAAGTCAGCTAGGTCATTCTGGTTTATAACCAATGGTACACACCTATACGGGCATTCGGACCCTCGATTGCATTCGCCCTTGACAAAGAACGAACATACGTGTGGTCGGTTTCGTTTGTAATAAGGATTCGTGCGAGCTAGTTCTTTCAGCATTTCTTTGCCTGCATTGCTTGCCCTACTCCCCACTTGCATCATAGACGTGGTGCCATCTGTCATCTGTTCACAAAAAAAAAATGAGACCATGAGCCTGAAACGAGCGAAATGAGGACCGTACCTTGTTTTCCATGTTTTGTGCATAGTACTCGCGGTTGATGTCGCTCGTCGGAGCCTCGCTCTGGACGGCCAGTGCAGTGTCGCGGACTTGTGTCGGAAGACCGTACTCGAGGTCCAACAGACACGTCTGACAGACGTTTTTGACCTTGGCGCACGTTTGGCAGATGACGGTGGCCTTGTAACGCGCGCCCGAACCAGGGTTCCAACGGAAGATGGTGAAGGGGCGTGCACAGGTGCCACACGAGCGGCCAAATTCTTGCTTGGACTGACAAAATACATACTGAATATCGGAGAGACAGACAAGAGAGAACGTGCGGCGCACCATTCGGATGAAAGGATTGTCACCGAGACCTGATGGGCGGCGTCAGCCTGAACTCTGCAAGCAAACTGAGGTTCCGCACATGTTTCGCAAAGGATTGGAAACTCGCTCTGCTCCCAGCCAGCCTTGTTGAGATCTGCCTTTGGCATTGGTTTTGATGAGAAATACACTGGCACAACACCACGTTCGAGTCCCAAATTGGAAGGAAGGATATACGTTGCTGACTAATTAACTCCTATGCCATGCTACGTGTATTGGATGATGAGCGACAGATTGAACGGCAGCGTCGACGCAGTGACCATAACCTCCTCCCCTTCACCCACCAGCTCTGATACCTTCTTCTCCAGGTTCGGCCGCGTCGCCTCCTCGAGCTGCGGAGGAGCCTGGAAGTATATAGGTCTCTTCGACGTTGATAAAGAGGGCCTCTTGATTTGACTGCAAACCGTACCGTCAGCATGTGCAGGCGTCTTAATTACCATACTTACATCGTCTGCTTCTCAGTCAGCACTTCGATCAGCCGCTCGACGGTCCACTCCCGACTTATCGATAGCTCCAGCGCCTCCCCACCGCAAACCGGACAGTGCTCGCGCCTCTCGTGCTCGAACGTATACGAGTACACCCCCTCGGTACCAATCAGCATGAAGTAATTATTGAGATATGCAGCAGAACTAGTTGCGATCTTGAATGCTTCGTTACAACATGATGCTGAAAAAAAAAGTTGAAAAAAAAGAAGTAAAAACGGTGCCAACGGTTCAACGTACCGGCAATGATGGCATTTGTCGAGGCTATAGCAGGTATCACGTTTTTTACAACACCTTGAGTGAGCGACCAAGTCACTCCTTCGATTTTGAATTCCGTGGCTCGCGCGGATGCGACAGTGTACAACCAGCCGATATGCTCGGGATCATCCGTGTCGAGCTTCTTCTCTAACCCAACATGTCAGGCAAGGGGAAAAGTTTACAAAACAAAACAGACCCCCATGTACTCTGGGCCACTCGAGTACGGATGCCCATTCGATGCAATGTTCCGGAAGACGCGGTGTATTGGCAATGGTGCAGATAGGGAACGCCGTAGGCTTGTTGAGCATTTCAAGGGAACATTCGTAACAGGACGACACGGTAGGAAGAATGACACGGGCCTGGCCCTTGAAGCCTGCGATTCAAGTCAAAAATCTGCGATTTGACAAGTCTATCGTCGCTGACCTTCTGTGCCGCCGTCAATGAGAGGTTTCAAACTCTCTGGGTTCTCCGGATCGACCAAGTTGACGAGCGTCGCATTGATCCACCGACGCGCCTCCACGGAGTCGAGGCCACAAATGACGAGATTGAATTGCATGTAATAGTCGTCGTCTTTGTCTTGAATCTTTCCAAAGTAGCTGCGTCGGACGTGCAGCGGGAGTCGTCATGATGGGAGGCGCGTACTCACGGAGTGACCTTTACGCCTGGCACCCGCTTCATCACGAATTCAGCCGCTACGATGGCTTTCGGTCTGCCAATGTCGACCTGTCTGTTCGTCGTGCTGAGCGCGTGGCATCGCCGTAAAATGACAGAGCATAGACGCACCTGAACAGAAACTGGCGATTAAGATTGCTGATATCGATGGTGTCCATGTCAATGACGTGAATGTCCTTGAACCCAGTCAGCGCAAGGTTGGCCAGAATTTCGCAACCCAACCCGCCGGCGCCGATGACCAGGATTTTGCACTTGTTCCTAAGAAAGTCTTTGACCTAAGAAAGGTGAGCGTCGACCCCGCGGTGCCAACATGGGGTTGCTATACCTCATCACCAGCCAAGAATGATGGATCTGTGCGGGGACCAGGTTGGTCTAGGATTTGGTCGATGTGGAGGTAGCGATCCTGCCAGTCGCTCGAGGTCTGCGATCCATTGACATACAGCGAGTCGGTTGTCATCAATGTCAATGTTCTGAAACAAAACGAAAAGCCTAAGGGACGTCTAGTTATGTAAATGATGATCCTAGTGTGCGGTATAGGGTCACATGGTTACGTAAGCATACCAGGACCTCAGGCTGCACCAACACAGCGCATGGCTCAGACAGGCCAGGTAATTAGCTTCAGTGGGCCCCAGTACCTACGGCAACGCTTGGTGCTATCAGTTCTCAGCGGAAAGCCAGCCAGAATAGAAAATATCAGGTCCGATGACAAGAATCCCGGTTTGCAAGGTTTGTTCTGCATCCTTGCTATATGTCGTTGCTAGACTGGACATCATCTAGACTACGAAATAAGTCTGCTGCACTTGTTGGAAAAAGTAACCAATGGCACCGTCGTCGACATCTCTGTCACTGGTACGGCGCAGATATCTCTCCAAGGGTACATCCGTTCGACGAAATCACGCTAGGTACTACCGTCCTATTCAAACCGGGAATCATCTCTGGCGGACCGGTGACCCACGAATGTCCTCTCTCTCGTGCAGTAGGATACTTTCTCGAGCCTCTGATCATGCTCGCGCCATTTTCGAAGAAACCGTTTCAAATCACCCTGCAAGGGATAACCACAGATGACATGGACCTTTCTGTGCGTCACTTAAAAGATAAAAAAGACCATCTCGATGACACTGAGGACTGCCAAGGTTGATCTCGTCCGGACGGTGACCCTCCCCCACCTTCAGCTCTTTGGGATCTCTGACGGTGTTGAGTTAAGGGTGTGTGCTTGCTTATCCGTATCCGTATCGATTCAGTTCCGCAGGCTGGACTGAAGTAAAAATACACAGATAAAAAAGCGTGGCGCCCCGCCGGAAGGCGGTGGAGAGGTTCAATTTCTGTGCCCCATCGTCAGGCAGGTGAAGACGCTCAACTTTGTTGAAGCGGGCAAAATCAAACGAATAAGAGGCATCGCGTAGGTCATTACCTGCTCCACCCATACACAACCGCTGCTCATGAATCCGTCCGCATACAGACATGCCGTACGAGTCAGCCCTCAGTTCTCCAATCGTATGATTGATTCTTGTCGCTCGGTCCTCAATCGTTACATACCCGACATCTATCTCTACTCCGACGTATACAAGGGCGATGAGAGTGGAAAGTGGGTTCCCGGCGTGCCAACCTTTACCCTGATTAACTGTCGTGCAGATCCCCAGGCTACGCCTTGACTCTGTTAGCGGAGTCCACGACATCTGCTATCCATTGCGCTGAGGCTGTTGCTAAACCCGGGGGTACTCCAGAGGACGTAGCGCTTTTGGCGAGTCGCGCCCTCTTGTCTGAAATACGCCGTGGAGGCTGCATTGATCGAAAACACCAAAACCTCGTCCTTTTGATGATGGCACTGGGTAGCGAAGACGTCGGACGATGTCGAATGGGTGAAGCATCTCCCCGGACGTCAGTATTCCGGCTCTCGACGAGAAGCAGGTACTTAAATCATTGGCTTTAGGATGCAGTTTCTCCAGGACATCAAAGCTTTCTTCGGAACGTCATTCAAAATGGTATCTGCACGCCCTTCTGATCCGTCATGCAAGGAGTCCATCTACTCGTGTTATGGAGTCGGTTATGTCAACGTCAATCGGACGCTCGCTTAAAATGTACACAAATACCGCAAAGAATTCATCGTATTCTAATCCGTAGCACCTGGCTGCTCAACGATAGATGATGGACACTCTGCCGAGATCTCCATCTCCTCGTCCGCCTCCGATCACAGCAAGCCATTGCTGGAGTAACGGCCAGCCTGCCTCAAACCTTGTTGACAGTTCGTCCGTGTGATGTTCCCCGTCGAGTAGAGAGATTAATTCAGGAGGTGGCGCCGGCACGTACAACGATTGCCCTGACCCTTGGGAAAATGATGTGTGGATCTGTGGGACCATCGGCGCGGACGGTGAACGGGATGGTCTCGGGCGCCCGGTGGATATGGATCCGACAGAAGGTCCATATCCCAAGAAGCGACCATCTCTGTTCGACACTTCCGACTGTTGATATACCGAATGTCGACGACCATCCGAGTTGACTCTCGGTCGTCCGATGGATCGTGAGTCACCAGCAGTGCTAACCTCTTCCGGGAATTCCGAAGACGGTGGATGCCCGACAGTGATGTTCGAACCACTTCTCTGCAGCGTTTTGGAACGTAGTTGTTCCAACACTTTCTCCGCTGCGCTAATCCTTCGAGGCGTGCTTGCGGTCACGCCGGCTTCTCTGGTCGGCGATTCGAGTGACCCTTCGGCGTGAATTGGGACGGCAAACGATATGTCGGGAAGCCGTCCTCGAATGCGGCTGAAAGGTTCATGGGAATCTGCCTGAGGGCTCGTGCGCTGCGCTCCAAACTGTGTAGTAGCAATAGGAGTCGACGAAAAACTCTGTCGGCGTCTGCGGTTCGGTTGCGTCGGGGACTCTGGGATCAAAACCGGGTAACGATGGACTCTGCGGAGGAAACCCTAGGAACGAGTGCATGTCAGGCCGAGCGTCGAGACGCGTGCTTCGTCGCTTGCCGCACCTTTATGACACCAAAGCTAGTGAACCTTCGAACGTCAATGCCTAGTTCGTGGACGTCATGACCCTCCATCCATTCGAACACGGTCCGTCCTGGTCTCAGCCGAGAGTAGAGATGTAACAACTTGGGCCAATCGGGGACCGGTTTTCCTGGCATACGATCAAAAACACGAACATGCAAGCAAGATCTCGCGAATTACCTAGCTTGGTCACGTAGGGGCCACACTCGTCCCTGACGTGAAGCTCGTCTGCGAGCCACTGGACGTTCTTTCTCAACGTGTACATGTTTGAGTATTGAAATATGTCAATTGTCATGACGACTTGGTAATACCTTATCGTACGAATAAGCATGCAAACATGTAGCTCCTCGCAAGACTCGACACTTACAGGAGATGGGAGATCGCCTGACGAGTCAACTCGAGGTCGCAGTCTGCCAACTGTGCGATGCGGCTGACGTGGTTCACGCCATTGATGTATTGACAGACCTAAAGAACAAAGCGATCATGAAGTGGCATTCGAGTCGGGTGATCATGGGCCTGCCTTTTTCATAGTGAGATCCCAGTTATCCTCCATTCGCTTCGACGGGTTTATCAGTGCCAGAGGCACATGCCAATCCCTGACCGGTGGTGGATTGGGATAGAACGGAAGGATCTTCAACTCGATAGAGTTGAATTCGTCGATCGGAATAGAGGTCTCGGAATACGAATTCAGGTCCTCATACAGCTGCTCGATGATGGGGTACATTGCCAACGATGTGTTGGGATTCGAAAGAAACATCGATTCTTCCTAGTGAAGCCAAGTCGGTGAGCGTGTATCGTCGAAGGAGAAAGGCTCGAATAGACAAACTTCACAAGCCGTCAGGACTCGACTGACTTTACGAACGATGGGTTCATAGCAGCTCAGGTTCGCCGAACGTTCGAAGACGAAGCAGAGGTTGAACCTGAAGAAGTTCCGCTCATACTTTCCAGCGAGGGACACGGGAAGTCCGATGATGCGGTAATTCCCCGTTGCACAGATGACGAGACGACCACAAAGTGGGTTTGGGGGAATAACATACTTTGATATGTCGTTGAAGTTGAAGAGGGTTCTACTGGACGCCGAGGCGGAACGGTACTGGGGAGAAGGCAAGTGACGTAGAGAGCTTGAACGCTGGCCTCCTGGTGAAACCAAAGAAGAACTAGACCGACGGGATAGCTTGTGCTCTTCCCCCTCGACCAAGGTCGCAGTGGATGGCTTTGGCGAGGAAGTCACTGACAAGCTGGCTGCCGGCGCAGCTAGTGCTATGAGACCTTCGGGAACCTGGAAAACGATTTTTGGGCCGGTCTTGACATTGAATATCGCGTAGAACACTGAGTGTATTCGAGGTAGGAATGTTTCTCCTTGTGGCATCCCTGGATCGGGTTCAAGCAACGCTTCTTGCTCGAACTCAGTTCAATGGAATTACTGTGCTCTATATACAACGTATCTATCGAAGGTTTGGCCCCCACATAATAGTGGACGTTGCCTACAAACAAGTAATACGGTGATTACATAGTCCATGTGCGATGCATGTATGTATGACGTCGTAACAAAAGTCCGGACGAAGGATGATATTAAGGTGTTTGATCACAGTCCACCCGTGAGTGCAGAGGCTAGGCTCTAAAAAAGACATTAGAAAATTGCAGTGCTTCCTCGAAAAACCCCTTACCCCAATGTCTGATGATGTCAGAGGACACAGGAAACTGACAGAGTTACTGATCGTCGGTGAGACTGTGAAGAAAACAATACGCAAATCAAGCTAGCAGACGAAATAATCAGATCTTTCAAGATTGTGCGTGCTAATCTGGAACTCCGCCTACCGTAATATCGTAGTCCACAGTGATGTCCGACGCTGAACCCCCCTCGATGCCGCACTTTGATAACAAGTCTGCAATGATTGCGGAACTTGATGACATGGTGGTTGTGTATTCAATCGAGAAAGGGAAAGTGAAGTTTGTGTTAGAATGTGAGTGGAAAGTTATATCATTTTCCTGTCCTCCTCCAATAAGCGTGTGGTTGATCGGATAGTAAATCTAAGAGGGCAATTAGCGACACAAGAGTGGCTGGCTTAAGACACGCATACATTCGCCTTCATCGAAGAGAGTGAGACACCAAAGTAATTGGGATTATTGACTCTATTGTTCCGGTGAGTATGAAGGTACGATGCGTCTGGAAACTCGCACGTACTGGATAGGGATCTCAAGATTGAGCTGAACACCGTTGGTGATAGTCTGGATCTATGGATAGAGTTGCTTCATTGGATGGAAGCGATAGTAGTGAGATGCACTTACCTCGCTTCCATTTGACGTATTCGCTTGTACGCTCCCAATTATAACATTGGGAGGACGAGCCCACTTAACGAGGGTCTTGTAAGTGATGTTATATTTCGTCTACCAGAGTTCACTCACCAGCGCAAGGGGTAATATGATGCTGACGATGACGAATACAATGATCATGACAGTGCAGCAACAGAACCGTCCGATGCATCCCCCTCGACTACCCTGTTAGAAGATTGAACTCGTGGCCATGTCGAAGAAGCTACTGCGGTGCACACCTTGGTCCACAGACCTCTATGGTGTTCATGACGCCAATGTCTCAGATCGCGGAATTGTCTATACGACAACAGCTTCTCAGCGCCCTGCTCTGAAGATGGTTGAAGACACGCACTTGCCAGTGGTACCTCGTGCGAAGGCTCCTTGATCATATTGGACGCTCTCTAGCTTGCGTTCGCCTGCTCCTTCAAGGTTGGTAGATTGGCCATTGTTGGCATCGTCTCGATACCCTGCTGTTGCATAGGGATCATAGCCGCCCCGGTCATATGTTTGGTGAGGTTGTGCGTTGCTGTAGGGGTTGAAGTCGGGTGCGTCAGTGTAATGCTGGTCATACCGCCCAGACTGCCCGCCATATGGATCCTTGTACGCCATTGGAGTTCAATTATCTTGGGTCTTGGGAACGGGATGAGGGTGCTGCGGCAAGGTTTAAGTAAATGACCTGTCCGCAGTGGCACAGCAGTTTTGTGCTGCCCTCGCTTGGCCGGCTCACACGCTCACATCCCTTATTACACCGCAATTTGGGCCAATCCCGTACGCACAATATCATGATTACACATCTATTGTAACAGCACCGAACATCAACCAAACCCTTTCGAACTTTGTGGCGGCATGAAAGGCATGCGGTTTCCTCCCGAAGCTTCTCCAACGTTGGCTGCGGCTGTTATCGTCGTAGAAGTTACACCCCTGTGAGACGAGGTGGGCGTAAATCGGTTCGTCTGCGATGTCGAAGATTGAAACGTGGCATTTTGCATCGGTATTCTCGAGGGTGGTCGCAGCGCAGCAGAGAAGGGACGCTGAGGAACTGGGGGTGGTCCCATGCTCTCGGAAATCTTGGTAACTCGGTGCGGCTCAAAGGTCTGCAAGATCGAACTCTCCATCCTTTCATCGGCTTGCAAATGTGCCTGGCCGGACACTGGTTTGAAGCGATTTCCTTGAACCGGTGGAGGAGGCGGAGCCATCGTAACATGACCCGTGACGAATCGTGGTTGTTGTAGAGCTGCCGATTGCTGTTCGCCTGGAAGTCGCGGTGGTCTCGCTCGACGAGAGTAATCCTGTCCATGGTACGCAAATTGTCTAGAGAACAATAAGAGATATGCGAAAGAGGAGTGACGAGGACGTGCTCTGCAAACCGGCTGCTGCCAGGTCTGTCGACTGTGTTTGCAAGTCCTTGCCCAGATGGTTCTTGTCGAGTGAAGCTGGGGTGTTCCCCTGGCGGCAGAGTAAGACGCAAGGGAGCGACGGGTGTTGGGATGGATCTCGGGCTCGAGTTCGTCTTGGCGCTACTGTTTGAACTGGGCCAATTTTCCTCGCGCCGAGTTACACGAATGGGGATAGTAGCTCACCCTCGTACTTCGGCCATGGGCCGCTTGCCATTGTGGTTCAGGTGCTCTCGGGTCTGATCGGGTGCAAGTCCCCTATTGTGGTACATGTGAAGTTCTCTCCGCTGATCCTCGACTTCCCTGAAAGGGAGTTTTCATCATGTACGGGCTCGATCGGACAAAACACTGACTTGCGGAGCGACCTCCGTTCGCTGCGTAGTCGGTCGCAAGTCGAAGAAAGCTGCAAGCACTGATTTCGATAATGTCTCACTAGAGCAGCAAGGGACGCTTGCTGAAACTGCAAAGACCTCGGGTGCAGCGATGTTAGGAATCTGGTGGTGCTTACCTTTACAGCATTTGCCATGCTGTCGATTGCATGAGGTAAGGATTGAAACCAATCTGACATGGGTGGGTCGATCTAGCAGATTTCGAGCGGGAGGCATAGGGGGGACGAGAGAATGCATACATTGCGCTGAAGGGGCATGAGCTGTATGTCCTGGTCACCACACTTGGCACAGCTCTGATTTGGGTCTGGGCGAGGCCGTGAGTGGTATATGCCCAGACAAAGAGGGGGAACTGACTGAGGTGTGAGTTGCACAAGACATGGCCACATTCTGTGATCCAAAACGGCACGGGTGGAGGTCCTTTGTCCGGGGGAGAAAAGGGGAGATGGCATAGGGCACAAGCGACGAAATCCCAGAAATCGAAGTCGGGATCGTGTTGAACAGCGTCGGTCATCGTTGACGACAACGTTGACGCATCTGAATCACGTGCACTTCGAGATTGTTTACAAGGGGGTGCATTCTTCCCTTCAACGACCACCTCCGATGCAGGGTCAAGACCACGTCGTCTCAGTGCACGCACAGCATCGCCCCCTCATCTCAACCCTCGGCTGGGACTTAAAGTCCATCATCGCCAGCTCACCCAACTTCCATCCCGTACAGCGCGTGCACTACTCTTCACCGAACGCCAAGGTCGACGTCGTCATTCCCCAAGTCGAACGGGATGGAAACCCCTTGATTATCTCCGGTTGGAACAGACATCCATTGTGGCCAAGAGCATTGTTTAATCTCGACTGGCTCAGAAGGAATGGTGATCAAAGTCAGTCGCGTTCATCTCCCCCCCGCTTCTCCTTGATTCCAATACCGCCCAAGATCCAACCGTCCGAAATGTACACAACTGGTCCGATTTCAAGATTACCATAGACGACTTCATACAAAGGCTGCGCGACAGCCCCGCGTATGCGAGTGCAGATGGTAAGCCCAAACCTGTTTGTATGCGACCGACAGAGGACCCACTTCTCCTATAGAACAGGAGCGACTATATGGGAAAGATGGCGAATGTCCCGCAGACTGGATAGCGTGGCTCACACAGTCAGGTGCTCTCCCTGACGAGCTCTTGTTCAATGGATCAAATAATTTCCTCGAGCTTCTTCCGGAAAAGGTTCGCTGTCAACCTCGGTTTTTTCTTTCTCCCGTCTCATCGCTGCAGGCCAAAGTCCAAACTCTCATGTGTTACACGGGCATAGGAGACACCTTCACACCGTTTCACAAAGACCTTTGTGCATCAACTGGCCAAAATCTCATGTGCTTTTCAGAGCACGCTGGCTCAGCATTCTGGTTCATGACAAAGACGTCCGCCGTCCCCCAGGTTGCCGCATATTTCCACCGGTTAGGGCAGGAAGTTGACCTAGAAACCCACGTGGTCACCATCGAAGAGCTCGCACAGGCTCCTTTTGACGTGTATATCGCCGAACAGCAATTGGGCGATTTAATTCTCGTTCCTCCGAGATGTTGCCACCAGGTGGTCAACAAGGGTGGAATCACGATCAAAACGTCGTGGTCGCGCATGTCTCTCATTGGTCTGCAGACCGCCCTGTGGCACGAACTTCCCATTTATCACAGGTAAGAGCTCCGGTTACACGCTACTTATCGTTTGTCGACCCATCGTGCGCAGAGTGTGCAGGCAAGAAATTTACAAAGTCAAGACCAACATATTTCATGCGTTGCAACATTTCACTTGCCTCACGGAAAATTTACCGGAGCGTCGTGAAAGTACTTCCTGTCCCGCATCGGCAGAAAATCTAAAACAGCTCGTCTCTCTTTTTGATGACATCCTTGCTAGCGAGTTTACAAATTCCCGCGACTCAATGCCCCACGTTTCGTACTCACAAGCCCACACCGACGATCTTCACTGTGACTTTTGCGGGGCTGATATATTCCAGAGTTTCTTTGAATGTGACTCGTGTCTTCCCGCGTCTTCTTCTGGTGCCTCTGCTGATGTTCTACTGGTTGGCGACGGTCTTGTCCTCTGTCCATTGTGCTACGTGGAAGGCAGGATATGCCAGTGTGGGGGAATGGATCCGGTTCAATGTCGACCCTTTAGCGACCTGCTGGAAATCAGGGACCGGGCAATCAGAGCAATCCAACGCATTGACAATGACTACGCCAATAGATTTGGGTATTTATCCGAACACCCACTGTAAGTTGCATCTCATTATGCGTCGGCCCGTTCTCATCCAAACTAGTAAATTGCTCTCCGGACAAGACGCGAATATATTTGACGCAGCCTGCAAGCTGTTCCAAAAACGAATGATAGACGCCAAGGTGTGTCCTATTCCATGCATAATGACTAGTCGGAAGTTGATACTCTTAAGGCAACGAGGAACTGCCGAGCGCGTGCAGCTCACCAAGTGCAAGCTTCTGCGGCCGTGTACTGCAAACCTTGCCATATCTCCAAATGTTATACCCACTATCTGGATATGGATTCTATCCATTCAATGGATGCCATAATGCTTTCTGAGCATCACGATGGGGACATGACTTGGCACCAATTTCATCGTAATAGTTCGTCCCAGTATCGAGAACTATTGCAGCGCGCTATCGAGGACGAGCAAAAGGGTACTCGCCCCAATGTACCACACAAGCTTATATATCTGGCCAAGACCTTTATAACCTGCAGGGCTATAGCACCTGAGGTGACCAAACCTGGTTGGTACGATCGATTTATACAAACTGCGTGGATTCCGGTTAGTCATCACTCTAAGTCCACTTTTCTGTCGACTATATCGCGCCTAGATCATCAATAGTCCCTCAAAGGCGCTGATTGGGTTGCCTAACGAAATCCATAATGATGAACCGCAAAATGGTCACACTTTGGATGATCCATCCTCAAGTAATATGGCAATACCAACGGCAAATGGGAGCTTCAATTCCCATCGAACGTCTACTTCTCCGGAAGTTGTTGAGGAAGTTCAACCCTCCCACCCACCCAACTTATCGGTCGTGATTCCTGATTTCCGCCCG
>JBBPRP010000121.1:0-23360 GCA_038093135.1 Leccinum longicurvipes
CCGCCCGCACGACCAACGTTTGTGTCGCCGCCCGCATCACCTCCACCTATGGACGCAAAACCCCCGTCTTCGCCCGCAGTAGCAGTGACTCCTGCAACGCCCCATAATCCCATCAAATCGCTCAGACGTAACTCAGCCCTCCGTTCTGGGACCGTATCTCCCGTTCAAGGACGCAGCCCCTCGCCGTCGATTGCCACTGGTGGTGGTGAATCCACTGCTGAAGACCAACCTTTGACGAATACCAAGTCGGGATTGTCGAGACATACGTCGGGACAGGGTGCGGTTCGCGGGCCCCGTTTATCGAGGGCTCCGAGGAGTCAACAGGGCAGTGTGAGCGGCATGATTGCTAATTTCAACAACCGTTCGTCAGGGACATCGTCGCCACCACCGTCGACGACGTACAAGCGGCTCTCTGGAGGAGGATCTCGTCTTTCCGCGAATGTGGGGACGGATTTGAAGAGAGCGGGTGGGCGTGTTCCCGGTGGGTTATCCCGAAGGACTATGGCGAGCGACGCCGAGGACGAGGTGGTGGATAAGTAATGGCTGATTGATTTTGGACGCTTCGTCGATTTATCTATGCGTATGCGTGTATGTTTTGAATGCTCTAATGAATGTTTTTTATGCCTTGTTGTGGCGATCCGCATCATCGGCTTGCGTTACTACCCAAGTCTGGGTTTAAACTACCCCACGAGGTCCACCCAGCCCCCGTCCCATGCTCTGGCGCCCCGCAACTTTATCCGCCCGGGAGTTCAGGTTCCTCTAGGCCGCCCACCCTGCTCTGCGTCGTCCTCATCGTTGTGGCGTGCGCAGGCAGTCTCAGATCGGAAGGCGGTTCACACCCACCTTCTCAGTGACACGGGCTGAGTTGAACCGCCATGGTCCTTATGATATGACACAGTAAACTCCCTCAACGTTGGATGCCCCTCGGTTTGCGCTTGCGTATCGGTTTTGTTGAGATCGCGAAAACGAGACAAACATCGTGTGTACTGTTCGGTCCCAAAGTACAACAGCTCTACACTCGGTTCCACGATTCTCCGTCGAGAAAGTTACACGAAGCATACCATACATTACGAAAAGGCGAGATGATACAGAACCAAGGTACACACGCAAGAGAGCTATTACAATATCTAGACTTCCTGGGAAGCACCATCTTTCTTTCCCTTACTGGACTTTGAAGGCAGTAACTCCGGGTTGATAAATGGCACAACACCACCCTGACTGATGATGACATCCCCCAGAAGTTTGTTTAATCTGGAATGGTAATTAGTAAACATGCGTGGCGGACCATGCAGGACACCTTACTCCTCATCATTCCGGATGGCAAGTTGTAGGTGACGAGGGACGATACGTTGTTTCTGAAAGACGATTGACGATTAACATCAAACACAAGACAAAGCATCTTACCTTGTTGTCACGAGCCGCATTACCTGCCAATTCAAGGATCTCTGCAGCGAGGTACTCCAGCACGGCAGCGAGGTATACTTGACGATGATGAGGATCGAATTTCCCAAAGTAACAGTGGACATACCCGGCGCTCCGGCTCCAACACGTTGAGCATAATTACCCCTTTTCAATAGTCTGTGGATACGCCCGACGGGGAATTGCAAGCCAGCTTTGGATGAGCGGGATTGGGACTTTGCGTCACCGCCAGTCTTGCCCGAAGAAGACTTTCCACTGCTTTTTTGTCAGTCGCCGCACCTCCTGTGCAGGACTAGGGCAAACTTACGCTTTTCCTTTTCCAGACTGTCGTTTTAATTCAGATGAGCCATGAGTGGAATAAAAGAGCTATAGGTGCGCTCACCATTGTTTAATAGCGCGAACTGGCGTACAGGGTGCGGGAGTGAGAGTAAGAATGAAGAGCAAACATCCTACGCAGAACGACGCGACTGCTATTTATCAAGCTTGATTTAGGGCGGAGTTCTAAAAGAAGCAATCAACGCGCTTTGCACGTGACCGACGCGATTTTGTAAAAAGATTCCGAGAAAGGAAAGTTGCCATGTGGCGCGGAGAACACGGTTCGAAAGCAGGCCTTACTGGTTAGCTCTGCCAGCTTGCTGTTCGGCCTTGCGGTCTGCACGCAGAACTTTCCTCTTCACACGGTTCCTCCGATCCAACCTTTCTCCCTTATATTGCCCAACGGCAGTTCGTCTGCCCATTCATGTCTTCCTCTACTGGGCCTCCCGCAGGAGTGTTGCCCACACCACCATATACACCACCATTGTCTCCGACACATGACCAGGTTTGTGCATTGCCATCGGTGCAGCCAGATGCCGTCAATGCCGCACTTACCTGAATACGCCTGTTAGGTAGTCGTTTTATACGTCGTATGTGAAGCAACTCGATCCAAATCGATTTCAGTTGACACCCGATGACCCTGCAGACAGTCGTATTCGCCGTCGTGATTTTTGGGATGTGGAACATCCCCGGCGCTCGGACGCTAATCAATCCATTGAAACTACTCACCATCGGTTGGCACGAACTTTGCCACATAATAGCTGTGGGTTGCTTGTCATGATAGCCATCCCAACGCTTGAATCATCCGTGTTTGGTAGGCAATTCTGACTGGTGGAACGATATTGTCTGTCACCATCGATCCATACCTGGGCGGAGCAACACTGGTAGAAGGTGGTAAACCAATGATAATATTGCCCGCTGGATACGTGGGCTCTACTATCTTCGGTGGTGTATTTATGTTGGGTGGCTTTGATACCCTCGTCGCCAAAATACTCAGCTTCGTACTCGGCCTTGGGTTGATCACCCCACTTGTTCTTGTTCGTGATAAACTGTAAGTAATGGTATCTTCTTTGATGTATCTGGTCAGCTTACCAACGGAAGGACGATACTGCTCACAATTCTCTATGAGGGTCTTCTAGTTGGTTTCTGGTTCATTGCGCACGCGTATGTGATTGTCAAGCACACCGCCAGAATACTTCTCACTTTTCTACAGCCAACCATTGAGATGGTACTGCTTATTTGTTGGCGTCATGAAGTCAGCTTCTAGTTTTTCTTTCATTCGTCATTATTCTGACGCCCTTTTAGTGTTTTCTTTGTCGTTTGTAAGTAGGATCTAGATGATTTCGGTTCCACCTAAACTTTCGTCACAGGGGACATCGCAGACGATAAGTTCTTCCGTAAGGTTAACGACTCCGACTGCACACAGTTTCACATCATGTTTCCTCGTGTATCTGCCCATTGTAAGGATTGCTGCTACCTGTATTTCAGCGGCTGATCAAGCACCATAGTCTGGGCATGCATATGGTTAATTTTTGAGATTGGAGTGTGTATATCGTTCCTGTTCATCGGATTAGCCTCTTTCAAGGTGGGCCCGTGTCTCGAGTCACTGTTAATGTGCAATTTTGATGGCCGTGTAGCTTACTACTCAGCAAATGAATGCACAAGCAGGTAAGCAAATGAGATCTATAGCCCACTGCGTCTCATGATTGTGCCAGCCGACTTTCTTCCTACATGATACACAGCTCTGACGACGAGAGACGATAGACGACTTGGCTTTTGGACAGAAACTCTTATACCTTTCGTCCATACCACATCGTACTCGACCAAGACACGCGACTGCGATGTACCATTGCTCTTCACTCACGTATCTATATCACACTTGCATTGAAATTTGACTTTCCAGCTGTCTCCTGGGACGCTCGTATAAATTAATGTATCTATCTATTGGTCACGGCGAAGATGAATATTGAACTCATTAGACGTTGGGCCAAGAACGTTGGACCATTGACATCAAATTGACATACGTTGCACACTCAATACTAGCTCTGGGACCTAAATATGATTTTCCGATGCAAGCCACGAAAATAACAGAATACAATAAGTCACGATTTGTGGTGGTGTTTGGTGGTGTAGCGTAGATAACGATTGGATGGCGTGTCAAATGAGCGATACAGACATGCAGAATAAGACAGAGAGGCGTTAGTACGTGCAACAATATTATTTACGAGCTGCTCGCCGTATGAGACCAGCAATGACAAGCGTGCCTAGAGCGGCTATGCCTCCTGCAAGTGCCATTCCGACGTATCCTTCTGGGATCGAACACTCAGGAATGCTCGAATCATCCCGGGATGAGAGGTACGAACCTTTCGTAACGGCCTGCTCGACGAGGGATGCTAAACTTTGAGCTTGGAGGTTTGTTGGTTCCTTCTCCAGCAGGAGATCTGCGGTGACAGTGAGATGTTGGGCAAGACTACATAAGCAAGGGCGCCCACCATTAAAGCTCTTCGCATCGGCATAATTACCCATCTTGTAATACCCCAGGGCTAAATAGTATAGACATTCCCTGCGGCGCGATGGCTCTGTCCGGTATATGTCTGCGCGAGAGGACATTAGCTACTGGTAGCACCTAGGAACAGCAGGAAGGACAAGCCTTGCAGAAGACGGACGCCTTCTACCTGGTGCTCGCGAACGGGGCTCTTCACGAGGCCCCAGGCATAGTTGAACTTTGTCTGCACGGTGACGTGGGACTGAGCAAGTTCTTTCTGGTACTGCACTCGCAAGACCTGGACGGGCATCAGTAAAGGGCGGGCGGGAAGACATGGCATAAACGCGCCTCCAATTCATCGTATGACAAGGAGACCTGAGCGTCGGCAGCGTATGGAAGGTCGGTAGACATGATGAGGTGCAACTGGAAAGTCTGGAAGCGACTGCGGTGATGCAGGCGGGCAGTACACGGGGTCTCTCTGCTGATGTCAGCATTGTCTAGTGTTTGCGCGGAGTTTTGCTGGTTTACCAGAGACCACGAAAAAACAAGGAAATGGCAGACACAGCCGGTAAGTCGAAAGAATTCATACGACGTCGTCCATCGGTTTCACAGGTAGTCATATAAGCCAATTCGTACTCAATCAGAGGCGATGGAGGTACTGGCTTGTTTGCTCCCTTTTCATTTTTCGTCCCTGCCAACAATGTGCTCATGGTGCATCGCAGCATCTATGCACATCGTTCCTTCCCTCTCTTTCTTTTTCAGCTAGCCCTTCCCGTGGATGTCGCTCGCACCGCCAATCTGCCGTCTTCAGCAGCAACGCATGTTACTCACACAATCCGCTTTTCCTTCTTTTTTATTTAGAACGCGCCGATCGTGGATACCGCGAGGACCGTGAACGCAGGAGGCATGACGATGGTCATCACAGAGATCGTGATTACAGAGACAGGGAACGGGACAGGGACAGGGATGGCCACAGGGATAGAGACAGAGAGCGCTACCGCCGAGATGACAGGCGTGGAACTCCTCGTGACCATGGTGGTCGCACAAGAGAATTTGAAGAGTTCAGACGTCCCCATGATGAAGATCGACGCCGTGATCATCGACGTGACGATGAGCATGGTCACCGTCGAGGTCGCGGCGAAGAGGGTGGCTCGCCTCAACGCCGTGGTAATCGCGCAAGAGGCAGAGACGGACTTGGTACGCCCGAAAGGCGGTCCCCTACACCCGAAGGCGCCGTTCCGTTGTCTCAACAAAAACGAAAGGCATCCGGTTGGGATGTTCATGCTCCCGGGTATGAGCAATATTCAGCCATGCAGGCGAAGCAAACAGGCAAGTCTTCGTATATTCGTGGAATTGAACGTATCTCTTAACCGTCTCGACGTAGGACTTTTCAATTTGCCAGGTGCAAATCGTACTCAGGTTCCACCAATCCTTGGTATTGCTGGTCTTCCACCTCCCATCCCTGTCCAGACTTTCGGTATGGGGATCGGCAGCAACCCTAACCTATCAAGGCAGTCTCGTCGATTATACATAGGAAGCATTACATCGGACGTGAACGAACAGAATCTTGGCGACTTTTTCAATTCCAAGATGATCGAGATGGGCATTGGTACGGGTGGCCCCGGGAATCCCGTCCTTGCTGTCCAGTGCAACTATGAGAAGAACTACGCTTTTGTCGAAGTATGGTCCAGTTATTCCTGTTTTAATTGTGTCGTATTGACGGTAAATGTAGTTCCGTAGCGCCGAGGACGCTACGGCAGCCATGGCGTTCGACGGTATCATCTTCATCAACGGCCCGCTCAAGATTCGTCGACCCAAGGACTATGGTGGTGTCGAAATAACTGCACCCCCCAGCATCCACGTTCCAGGAGTTGTGTCAACCAACGTGCCAGACTCGATCAACAAAGTATTCGTCGGCGGACTTCCAACTTACTTGAATGAAGAACAAGTGCAAGAGCTGCTGAAGAGCTTTGGAGAGCTTAAAGCTTTTAACCTTGTCCGAGAGAATGGCAACGGTGCATCAAAAGTTAGTCTTCTTGTTTATCGCTTATCATCCATTATAATATCTCAAGTTGTCTCAGGGATTTGCGTTCTTCGAATACGTCGACGCGTCTGTTACTGACGTCGCTATTCAAAGCTTGAACGGCATGGAGCTTGGGGACCGCTACTTAGTCGTTCAAAGGGCTTCCGTTGGTGCCAAACCTGGTATGCCGAATCTACCCTACGACCAATTCCCTGAAATTCCTCGGCCAATTATGCCAGCTGGCGAAAGTAACACTGCGGATGCACGGATTCTACTCATGCTGAACATGGTCACTCCGGACGACCTCGTCGAAGACCAAGAATATGGTGATATCTACGAAGATGTCAAGGAAGAATGTTCCAGATATGGCCCAGTCGAAGATCTCCGCATTCCTCGACCCGTCAAGAAGGATAGGTCCAAGTGGGGATCTGGGGAGCCGGGTCAACAGACCGCTATCGACGCGCAGCGCGTGGACGAGGCTTCCGGAGTTGGAAGGGTATATGTAAAGTTTGTGGACGGCTCAGGTGCACAAGCTGCTCTCAAGTCCCTAGCAGGACGGTCGTTCGCTGGCCGTTCTATAATCGCGACTGTCCTCAACGAGGACAGCCAAACTACCCCCCCGCTCAATATCATCTTTGCTCCGCAGCCAGACGCCCCTCCTCCCCTTCCCGAGTCATAAACTGGTACTGCACACTCTCATAGTTGTTTGCGTAATTTGGCAATGGTTATATCTGGTCACTGTATGTAGTTGTCAATACTTGTTTCTTGCTCCCTATTCGTATGAGGGTCAGAACAGATGGAATCAGAGCGACCATAGACCCTCATGTGTGCTGAATATCCTCGACGGTCGGCAAGGCCATAGGTTGAAGGGTGTAGCCGAAAGCAGGGACGTTAACCATCCTGCTAGGATTTTGATTCTGGATCCAACCCACGTAGAATAAACCTACGGATTACAGAATAAAATAGATAAACAAGAGGTCATGCGCAAAAACGAAGTCGCGGTCGACGAAAAGTGGACCACGTAACATCCATTGGAAGTTCTAACGATCCCATCACACTGGCGTTTCACGGCCCCGCTGGCGGTCTGCCCGTCGTTGGTCGATCTAAAGCGGGAAAACTCGCTCAGAGCCGTGCGCTGTACGAACGAACGAGGGAACGAAGCGAGATGATGCGCACCCATGCCCGCTTGCAGTCTCTGTAAGCCTGGAAGTACTCCATGCATTTGTCGCGGTCGTAACCGTTCTGATCCATGCATGCGAGGGACGCCTTTGACGCGTCCTCACACGGGCTGGGAGAGTGCCTTAGGAGGTTTCCCTGTGGTCAGAAATGACGTTGACACATACTCGGTGTATTCGGTGTAGGTCTTCCGAGCCTGCCGCAGTTCAAGTGAGGATCACTCAGGGGGGATTAGGACTAATGAGCGCACGCGGAACTTGGTGTAGTAGTCCTTTGGTTTTACATTTTCTTGTGGGGGCGGTAATGGTACCTCTGAAGACGTATCCATAGTTTGGTCGGGTTGTCCCTGTAAATGGAGCGCCCAAGCTGAGCCCACTCCATGTCTCACGCTAGTAGGAGTCACACTAATCGTCTCGGTATACTAGCTTCGCCTTGGCTCCTTGAATATAGCTGAAGGAAGTACGTACAAAAGGTAACATACTTTTGAATGACTACGATGTCTACAGACTGGATCATAGGAAAAATGTCCGTCTCGTTGTCTCTAACTCGGGCTGAACAGCAACTTCTATTAGCATTCGTCCACGCGGTGTCACAGTACAAATCACAAACCTTCCATTGCCACAGGAAATCATTACCCTTTGGCGGATTTCGGGCAGACGGTGTATCTGGCTTTGTGTCATCATCCTCTCTGTCGTCTTCTGGCGGAGGTTCGTGGCCAGGTTCCGCTGCTTCCTCGGCCTCGGCAGTACCCACTGAGAATTCCAGGGGTTGCGGAGCAGCTCCAAAGTTCGTGACGGCCGGTAATCCCTTCTTTACCCATCTCAACTTTAGCGTAAAGCGGGGACCAATCTCTTGCAGAGCAACCTTCTCAGGCGATCGAAATGCATATCTCGAATCGTCCATTAGACCAGCACATTACAGAATCGACATAACACACCTATGCCTTCGGAAAAATAAGAAATCGCGCTGGTTGTGTAGAGTCACTACCTGGCGGCCCTGGAACTCGGGCAGAGGAGGGAACAGTGTTTGAAACATACGCCCAATGGCATGTCCAAGGCTAGTGGAAAAGTTGTTCAACACAAGCTCGGGGTTATGGGGTGTTGCTCGTGCGTGTCCCTCGTAGGAGTCAGACCTTTCTTAAAAAGAAACCAAAAAAACTAGCCTACATATATTTGCTGCGTGAGTTCTATCGACGTGAGCTTGAAGTAGGCGACAGGTCCTTGTGGAAGGTAAACGAGCGTGATGGCGTCTAGTTGGTTGTTAGCATCGTACGGAACGTACACATGACAGAACACGCACTCGGCTTCTTCATATCCTCGTTCACGACAAGCAAGTGTTTATATCCTCGCCCGGCTGCCCACCCAGCTATGCGGCCCATCTCGAATCCCTTTCCTTTCTTCCTGCGAACATATTCCGCTCCAGGAAAGATGCCAACCAATTCATCGCAAAAGTCGTACGTTGACCTTGAGGCTTTTGGTGAGGTCGTGATGAGTACTTTGGGTGGCAAAGTCGGATCGTCTTTAAAGTTAAAATAGTGCGAAAACGGGTCCGAGGCAATGTCGCTGTTCAATTCGTCGAGATTCAGGGAGGGTGCGCCATCAGGTCTTTTCGATGATGGAAGCATCGCGGGGTCGCTCTCGCGAGAATTGTCGAGTGTACGGGGAACATTCTCCACCAATCTTTTCTGTCGTGGAAATCAGGTTTCATCGAGCTGTACACGACCTACGCTACCTACTTTCTTAGCAGTAGGATCATTGGCCTCTTCCTTGGCTCTCGCCAAACGTTGCTGAAGCTTTTGTTGGTTCTTCGCTTTCTTCTGCTTGGCGGCAACTTCTTGCCTCTTGACCTTGTTCTTGATGAGCGATGGTTGTATCCGTGGTGCCATATTGTCGGTATACAGAAAAGATAACTCCAAGCACTACGCCAACGGTAGGTAATCACGTGATCAAGGCATTTCACTTTTACAACTTACAGCTGGCTATAACTCAGCCAAGTCTTCTCTATTCGTTGACTCTGTTCGATGTTCGCATTCCGCCCCGCGATTTTCTTGTTATCATCTTTATACTTTTTTACGACTGTACATGCCCTTCATTTCTACCTCGACGCCAACGAGAAGCGCTGTTTCATCGAGGAAATTCCTTCTGACACCGTTGTTGAGGGCATGTTTCCTAAAGTGACTTATGAGGGTAATGCTGGCTAACTGCCGTATTACAGGACACTACCGTGCGCTAGAATGGCAAGAAAAGACACAAAGCTATGAGTTGCAACCAGAACTTGGTATTGTCGTCGAGGTCGAGGTGTGTGGCACGTTCATATTCGTGGGTGTTCATGTTCACAACCACTCGCTCGCTGTAGGAAATGGAGACTGGGCACACTGTCGTGCAGACCCGCGGACCGCCCGACAGCCGTTTCACCTTTACCTCGCACGAATCTGGTGACCACCAGATGTGTTTGTCTACGAATTACACGTCGTGGTGGTCAAGCACCCACATTAAACTCTATCTTGACGTTGTCGTGGGCAACACCAAACCTGACGTCGAGCGGGATCGTAGTCATGTCTCCGAATTAGCAGGCAAGGTCCGCGACCTGAATCAAAAGCTGGAGGATATCCGGCGCGAACAGCAGTACCAGCGGGAGAGAGAGGCAGACTTCCGTGATCTGAGCGAGGCAACCAACTCAAAGGCGGTGTGGTACAGCTTGATGCAGATCGTGGTCTTGGTCCTCACCTGTACGTGGCAACTGAAGCACCTCAAGGTAAGGTCCTTTCGCCTTGACGAGATCAGCAAGCTGACAAGGCGTCTGCAGCGATTCTTCCAGGAGAGAACTTAGTTTAGTGTGCTGTATTGTAGAGTCTAGACCCTCAGCTTAATGGACTTGCCCGCGAGTGGACCATGGACTTCCCTAGTGACGTTTACACGCTTGCATGTGGTGCCGGCCCGACCGCGGAAATATTTGATACGAAACGGGAAGTATGGTCAGGTACACGCCAAGTTAGGTTTAGTACTATGGAACGGCAGTGCCTTATGGTTGGCCACTTGCAATGGCAGTATTTTCTCTCTGTGACATTGTTCGGGACTCGTTCGCCACAGGGACAAGCGTTAGTCCGGGCGCTAAAAAGTTATACGTCTAGTTTTCCGCCACCTCTGACAGAAGTTTGTCACTGCATTTTGTTTGACATAGGAACGTTCCCATCTCACTTCGGGTTCCGCGCAGGTCTGATAAGAATAAGCCTGTCGCAAAGCAGTCGCTCTTCTTCCCATGCCTCAATCAATGGACAGCAAACGCGATTATGCCGATGAAGCTGCGTCGACACCCACCTTCAGGCCTTCAGAAGACGAGTCTCCATCGCGGGATGTTGTCAGGCCAGAAATCGACTACTCATCCTTTGGTACCTTTGCGAGGAGCTTCTGGGCGCGTTGGGCGAGTCTCTGGACGAAACGATTCATTTTCTCGATGATTGCTGGACAGGTTGTGTCGCTGTGCATAACGGTGACAAACGTCACCACCACCGAGTTGGTAAGCAGGAACTGGTCCCTGCCCACAACGCAGACATGGTTTTTGTGTGTATCTCCTCTCGCTTCGTATCAGTTTGAATCGTTTATCGTTGACCAGGTATTTCTCGCTGTTCATCACCTATACCCCATATACCATTTACAAATGTGCGAGGTTTCGAGTGCTAGTCAACGCGACTGCTAAATTTACGTATCAACAGATGGTTTCAAAGGGTGGGCACGGATGGTCTTTCGCGATGGATGGAAATGTGCGCCCACTTGATCTCTGATTTACGCACTTGATCTGATAACCTCTTGGCACTTGCAGACCTCATTATGGCATCTTGTGACGTGGAGGGGAACTTTCTCGTCGTAAAGGTAAGGTGAAACGGTGTTCGAAATTGTATCCGTGCTAACACAATTCAGGCGTACAATTATACCGACCTATTGTCGTGCATGCTCCTAGACGCGTACGTCATTCTGGTGCCTATCATGCAGAAATTGACGAATTTCTAGTTGGGCGATACCCGTATGTCTGTTTTTTTGTTGGGTATACATGCGCACCAAATACCATTGGACACAAATACTAGTTAGTGGCGTGGTTGTCTTGTACCCATCTTTGTGATGATCTCTGCATTGCCAGGGTGTCCTGGTGTGCGTTGGTGGGCTTGGGATGCTCGTTTCATCTGACATGCTCACGGACAAGAACTACCCTGCCTTGTCCAAGGGTAAGGGCGATGCTTTCATGATTGTTGGTGCGACTTTGTATGGTTTCAGTAAGTTCTACAATTCTTGTCAGGATGCAGCTAAGAGAACACCGTTTCTTGACAGCCAACGCAACGGAAGAGTTTTTTGTGAGAAGGAGACCGCTCTATGAGGTAAAGTTAACGATTAATTCTGTTGTGTATCCGTACCCATTTTTTTCAATCACAGGTCGTTGGGCAGATGGGTATGTGGGGAACATTGATCAATGGCATTCAAGCATCTGCCCTTGAGCACTACGATATGACGCAAGCCTCTTGGAACGGTGCGACTAGTGAGTCATGAGTTGCTATCGGATGGTAGCAAATCTTGAATGTAGTCCCTTAGTTGGATTCTTGGTTGCATATACCGCTGGTGAGCAGTTTGTTCCTGAAGGGCGATTATACCGTTCACTTTGTACCACTAGCCATGTTCATCCTGTACACGACCGCGCCTCTGTTGTACCGATCCGCATCGTCGGCATTCTACAACATCAGTCTACTGACGAGTGATTTCTATGGTCTCTTGTTTGGTGCGTGGTGGCACGTAACACTGAAGGATTTGTGGCTGACAGTCGACTCTCAGGTTTATTCCTATTCGTAAGCCTGTCTCTTCGGTACTGCTACGCAGTTGCTCACGCTTCAGGAACGATGTAGCACTATTCCCCTTTCTGGCTTTATTTCCCCGCATTTGCTGTCGTTATCCTCGGTCTCCTCATCTATTTCTGGCACGCTACACGTGAGTTTGGTTGGAATCGTACATCTCTGGGAAGGTGCTTAAAGTCGCTTGACAATCTACAGCGGAGGAACAGGGGAAATTAGATCCGCAAAGACCAGATTACGTTAACCCTACGGAACCGCAAGAAGAAACGGCTGTCTAGGTGTGCAAACGGCAAGGATTGGCAATGATTAATGATTGAGATACAAGTTGTATGTACCGCGACTCTATCTAAATAGCGTGTTATGTACACACCAGATCGTTACAGAGAATGTGAAATGACCAAGAGATCGGTACCAGTGATAAATAGCTACAGAGATAATATCCAATTGGTTGAGGGGGGTGATCGTTTACAGATGATGTGTGCAATGCGTGTGTTTAGGCAGCCTGAGGGGGATTTTTTTTTTCCGCCTCGAGACGCTCACGTTCGGCGCGGAGCTCGGCGAGTTTCTATGTCGTAAGTCAGTTCTGAGATCTGAGTGACGGGATGGAGAGGACGAGCACGCACAGCTTTCAGGGACTCTGCACCCGCGACTATGGAATCGAGCGTGGATTCGGATAGATCAACGACCTGGGGGATGGGAATATGATCGGTCTGAGATATGATTGGGTTGAAAAGGGCCACATACCGTTTCTCCGGCACGTTTCTGGACCTGCCTCAAGCGTTCCCGATCTTGCTCCCAGTCACGCTGATGTGCCCAGGTCGATCTCGATGGGGTCTCGTGCCGGAGCGGAACATCGGAGTTACCTGCGGTGGGATCCTGTGTGCGAGGCTGCATCACGCAAGGGAAGTATTGGGCGCGATGATCGCGCAGGACGGAAGAATGGTGCCACCAGGTAGCGGCGCCGGCGCCGAAGAGGAACCAGAGGAGACGGGAAGGTGCGCGGTGGAGAAAGATGTGTCTGTAAGGGTGCATTTCAGGAGAGAGGATGCTGAGGGGGATGCATCGCTCTGAGTGCTCGTTTTATAGCACGTCGGGGGAGACGACGACGACGAACACACTCGGCGGTGGACCGGCACGATGCCGGGGGGACGTGCGTGAGGGTGCCGAGCTGTGCCGTCGGAGCTGAAATGCTCAATCGAGGTCATCAGTGTCACAGTGTTACCTAGTCACGGGTTGTTGTCACGGGTATCCTCTCTGCAAAGGACAAGAGGCTGATCCTCGTTCTCCCTAACCTTCGCATGTTTGAATAACTTTGACCATTCTCTACTCGGGATATTCCTCTCCTCGTCCCCCCACAATGGCCTTTGATTCAGAGGCTGCCCGTTTACGCAACGACCAGGCCGCGCTCTCGAATAATACTACTCCTCCGATTTCCGCGCCCCCAACCAGCCCTTTTCGTTTTCCCGATCGACCGCATTTCCCGACGAGAGCATCTACCCTTGGTTCCACCCATGACCTTTCCCGGCACAACCTCTCCCCAAAGCTCGATGCGTCTCATGCTCACAGCGAGGACCTCAACCACACTCTCTCCAGGAACGATCCCAGTAGCTCTCCCTCCTTTCTCCCCGCTCCCTCCCCCGCATTCCTCTCCGCTAGTCGCCCCCCTACCCCGAACAGCCCCTCCCGTCACTCCGCCCGCACTCCCGCATCCGACTATCCCCCCGATAGGACGCGGCGTAACAGCGCTACTTCCGACGCTTCTGCCAATTCAAACTCTTCTGGTTCCACCTCCCCTAACAAGGGTGGTCCCCTCACCTCGACCTCCTCGGCAACCTCCGCCAATCTATCTTCTTCGTCAGTGCTTTCATCATCTCGTCTATCACACAGGGCGCTGACGCCATCGTCTAGACCATGTTCAGCCTGTGGCCTTCCGATGCAGGGCGCATTTGTACGTGCCCTCGGAACTGTTTTCCATCTAAATTGTTTCAAGTGCATGGTGCGTATCTTCCACCCGATTATCTCTCTCAGTCGTCAATTCGCTTCTAGGATTGCGGCGATGTCGTTGCTGCAAAGTTCTTCCCAATTGATGGGCCAGACGGCAAGCAACAGCCTCTCTGCGAAAGGGACTACTTCCGTCGATTGAACCTCATTTGCGCCAAGTGTGGTCTTGCTCTGCGTGGAAGCTACATCACTGCCTGCAGTCAGTCTCTCACGCCCGATCCTCGTTATCCCTGCTCACATCACGAGACACAGACAAAAAGTACCACGTGGAACACTTTACTTGCTCCTTATGTCCGACGCTTTTCGGTCCTCAAGATTCTTACTACGAACATGATGGTGATGTGTACTGCCACTTTCATTACTCCACGCGTTTTGCCACGAAATGCGCCGGTTGCAGTAGTGCAATCTTGAAGCAGTTCGTCGAGATCAATCGTAACATGAGGGACGAGTGCTGGCATCCTGAGTGCTACATGATCAACAAGGTACGCGGACTCGAGTTTGACGCCATTTTTCCTTTATTGAACCGTCTAGTTTTGGAACGTTAAAGTGGTCTCCCGGAGGTCAGGCGGTTCCATAAGTGATGGGTCGGAGCTGGAGCCTTCCTATGTCGAGGAGGAAAAGCGCGAAACACCAGCCTCACTTAAGGAAAAGCAGGTAAGAATGGAGCAGTTGGTATACCGAATTTGGACGTGAGTGATATTGTCGCTCCTATCCTTCAGGGGCTCACATTGCATTTTGCAGCGTTCTTTCGGCTTTTGAGGAATCCAGTGCTGCATGCATATCAGATATGCTGCGGCAGGTCAGTAACGGACAATATCTCGATGCCATCCGGATGGCAGAGAAATTCATTCTTCATGTGGAGGTCCTCTTTGGTACTATCGATGATCTCGAATATTATTGCACAAGGCTTAATCTCAAGGGTATTTTGACCTCATGTCCGTAGTCATACTATTACTTACGTCACTTCTAGGGATGTCTCATGTCCGGGAAGCGCGCATGCTATGTCGCAAAACTGTTGATCTCTTCACGTTGCTGTCCCGCACTCAAGAAACGGGATCACGTCGGATAGGCATGACGCAGGAACTATTAGCCCTTGTGACAGGAATAGCTCATTACCTCAAGATCCTTATCCGTATCGCGTTGACGGGTGCCCTGAAGCTGGAGAGGGAGCAGAGCGTTAGGGAAGCCATGCCTTCCTTCCTGGATAAGCTACATCTCCTTGCAGTGCAGGGCGGGGATCCAGCTGCACGTCGGATCATCAAAAGCAGCAGTGGTGAAGTGATGGGGCAATCTGGCAGTGCCAACCTAGGCACTCAAGGAGTCACGTACGGATTTAGGAGTCTAGCTCCTGAACTGGCAGGGGAGTCCCCATTCTCGGTTACCTCGCCCTCAAAACTCTCTGTCAACAATCCGCCCTCAGATCGATGTGTCAGGTGCACACAGGCCGTCGAGGAGGACTGCGTTCGACTGGGGACATACCAACGGTGGCATTCGTACTGTTTGCAATGTAGCGGCTGCGGCAGGGCTGCTGCAGTTCCATTGCCGAAGGACCCTGCGCCACCGAAAGCGGCGGAGGACAAGGAAAAGGAAAAGGATAAAGCTGACAAGGATCTCTCGAAGTCGTCGGGCATACGCAGACCCCCTGCGAATGTCAGCATATTTGTATATGATGTTGACTCTGTCAAAGAGACACCATCGTTTGGCGACGTACCATCTGTGATACTGTGCACTGATCACGCTCATGCTACTTGTCGGAACGGGTTCCAAGCCGTATCTCGTCTGGAACAGTACGCATTCTTACTCAATATTGCCCTTCGTCGCCTATACCTTGTTCTCAAACAACAAGGTGTCGTTCCACTTTCGCCAGGTATGTCCACTGGATCGTTTTAACCTCGATCTGCTCACTGAACTGCTACGAATTAGCTAGTTCAACTGCTCCCAACTCCAAAGGCGGGGATTCAGACCCATATCGCAATTCTGGTGATATCATGCGGATGAAATCAGTTCATCTAGATCGCAAGCTATCTGCTACGGCACGATTGCCTAAGAGATCAACTATTGTAGAGAGTCCTGCTGGCAGGACGGTCCATCCATCGGAACCTGTTAGCGTGCAACGCTCACAACAAGACATCAAGTCGCCACAACCTCAGCGAGGTCCTCCTCCTAATCTTATACCTGGACGACAGCCTTCTCAACCCGGATCGAGCCCGTCACTTCCTCCATCCCACACGCAGCTGCGGTCCCCAGGTGTCCTAGATACCAATTTGCAAACACAGTCTATACGACCTCCTTTAATTCGCAATAACACGGAGGTAAAGATTGTGGACGAATCTGCGCCCAACTCTCCTGCAGGCGGCCCTGAGGAAGCGCCTGCCCATGTTCCGGATGAGGGTATCACACTGGCTGATATCCCTCAGTTAATGGAGGTAGCTCAAGCTCGCGAGCAGCAACGGTCGTTACCTCGCCAAAGCACGATACCCCATATCGCCGAACTCAGTGCTGTCGAGCTTGCGATCGTCAAGCACTGTGCCCTTCTCTCCTTGCAGCGTTCTCCTCTCAAGGATCAAATTGACCTGGACGAGCTTTTGGAACTCGTTGAGACAAAAAAGGCAGGCTTCTGGAACAAACTGTTTAAGGCAGGCGACAAGAAAAATGTCAAGAAAAAGGGTATGTCCATCCTTGTTTAGCCGAAAGGTTACTGAATACCCTATTAGGTGTTTTTGGTGTTCCACTGGAACTGCTAGTTGAGCGAGAGGGCTCTGATTCCCTACACGGAGCTACTCGTGCGACTCTGAGAGTGCCTAGTTTTATCGATGATGTCGTTTCCGCCATGCGACAGATGGGTGTGTATCGTTGTCATATCAGGAGTGGCTAGTTGACCTATCTTCTCCCTGCAGACATGTCCGTGGAGGGCATTTTTCGTCGCAACGGAAACATTCGACGTCTCAAGGAACTCACTGAAGCTATTGATCATGATCCTTTGTCAGTCGATCTTACACAAGACAACCCGGTACAATTGGCGGCTCTTCTCAAGAAGTTCTTGCGTGAACTCCCCGAACCACTAATGACATTCAAATTGCACCGCCTGCTGATTGCCTCACAATGTAGGTTCCTGTCGCATGACCATGAGAACTTGACTTAACAGTACTTTGTAAAGCGGTTACCTCAGATTCGGAGCGGCGGCGATGCCTGCATATGGTCTCACTCTTACTTCCCAAGAGCCATCGTGATACGATGGAAGTCCTCTTTGTATTCCTGAAATGGGTTGCCTCTTTCGCTCATATGGATGAGTCCACCGGAAGCAAAATGGACTTGCCAAATCTTGCGACTGTCATCTGCCCAAGTATTCTCTATTCACGGGGTCGGGACGCTGTTCGCGATGAGAGCTTCGGAGCGATCAGGGTGGTAACTTCCTTGTTGGAAAATCAGGATGAGTTCTACACCGTCCCCGAGGAGTTCCTCCATATCCTCCATGACCAAGACTACTTCTCGAATTCTTTGGAGCTTCCCAGCAAGGAATTCTTGAAGAAGTGCGATACGTACATGCGGTTAAAATCGGGTGGGAGACCTCCTGCTTCAGGAGTATTCTCTAGTTCTCCAAACCCTGCGACCTCACTTAGACCAATTGCTCCTCCCGAGCGACCCACATTGACTTCGACTCCGAGTGAACCCCAGATACGTAACGGTCGGCAGCAGTCGCCTCACTCCCACCCTGGCGTTGTACATGCACCAATGTCGTACCCATCCCCTGTCCATCCGCCTTCGCTCTTACATGGAGCCGTGATGATCCAATCACAGCAGCCTCGACACCCACAACCTCAGGACATGGAATGGGCTTCCCCACAGCGATCAGCAGCAGGCTCTTCGACGCCTTCGCTTGCCACACGACCACCTTCATATGTACCTCCGCGAAGTAGCGGCGAACTCACCCAAGCGATCCCACCGAACGGGTATCAGGCAACCATGGTCCGTCAGCGTACATGATCACAAATATCACGTACATGCCACCTCCCACTCATTCTCCCGCGACCTGCTCTCCACCCCGCTGACCATCACTCTCGTTTGTCCTTTACCTTGACCCCTTCTTCTCTGCATCCTCTTTCGATCTCGCATTATCTGTAGTTTACCGTGGTTTTTCACTTATCAGTATGACACGGACGAATATCTTCGCAGTATACTTATTATACCCGTGCATTCAAATGTACTCATTTTGAATGGATCAGAACCTGGTCCGGACGATAAAGCAAAAGACAATGATCGCGTTCGACTCAAGTGCATATTGCATACAATTTTGAGGTACATAAAAAGCATGGTGTCCCTACTTCAGAGGAATGAATCGAGACGAATGTGTAGCACCGATCTAAGGGGTGATGTTTGTGAGAATACACGAAACCATCGCGGAGAAAAACATACACCAGGACGACCGTGCTTCACGGGCCGGTATGAGCAAGAGAACTCAGCAAGGTAGTGACCCGTCATCTCGGGCTTGATTTCGACAGAGTTGAACACCTGGGATAGCGTTGCTCGTCACGATGAGAGAGAAGATGATCTGAAGAATCTAGAACTACCTTGCCGTTGTAAATACCAACTACACTGCCGATCATTTCTGGGACGATGATCATGTCCCGAAGGTGAGTCTTGACGACGGCTGGTTTTTCATTTGGAGGAGCCTCTTTCTTTGCTTTGCGTAGCTTTTTAATGAGGCCCATTGGGCGGCGTTTAAGCCCACGGTTGAACTTGCGACGGGCGCGTGCATGAACGAGCTATGGGTGTGGTTGTTTAGGTGATGAAATGACGCCAGAGGTACGACACATACTTCGACGAACTGGTCAAAAAGACGTTGGGATAAAAGTTCTCTTTGAGATGGCAAGTACGCACCTCCTCATTGCCTAGGTCAAGGAGCTTGTCAAGCTCGATGCCACGGTACGAGAACGTACGGAATGTTCTCTTCTTCTTGAGCTCGGCAGCGAGAGCGGGATCTGTAACAGCTGAATCGGCCTAGAGATATCATGTCAAACTAGTGCAACGACAGGGCAGGGGCGGGACTTACCATGGTGTGTCGTGAGCGGTCTTTGAGGTTGTCGAGGAGGCCGTACTGTAATCAGTGGAGCGGAACATGAATTTGGAAGTTGTGGCTGAACTTTAATTACGTAGAACTATACAGTACATCGAAAGTAAGTCTGTAGCGAGGGCAAGACAATCACTATCATCATCGGTTAGAATCCACAGGTCTTCCCTTGGGGATTAAAGGTGCGTTTGTAAAATGATGCTTGGAGTGCGATGCATTCATGTCACATTCAGTGATTTGTGGCTGCCCGTAACCTTGTCTATACGTTCAAAATCGGATACCAGCTAAAGTAAGTGTTGTCTGCACATAGGAAAAGTCTGATGGCAAACGCGTTGGTAGATGCGTTACCTCGCGGCATACTTACTTCTCCAGATTGGTGGGAACAACTCTCCCAGTGGCGACGATATCAAAAAGGTTCTGGGCGCAGTCGGCATTGAATCTGATGATGAGCAGCTGGACAAACTGATCAGCGAGCTCGATGGCAAAGACATCAATGCGGTGCGTCGGACTGGCTTCCAGGCATGATGGGCTGCCAACTAAATCGATGCCAGTTGATTGCTGAGGGGGCCGCCAAGCTTGCGTCGGTTCGTGTATGCGTTATGTGCTGGAACGTTATCATGACATGTATTATGCTAGGTTCCTTCTGGTGGTGGTGGTGCCGTCGCACCCGCCGCCGCGAGCGGAGGTGGCGCCGCTGCTGCCCCGGCCGAGGCGAAGGAAGAGAAAAAGGAGGAGAAGGTCAGTTGGCATTTGTTGATTGATAGGGTCAGAAAGTTGACAGGTGCATATAGGAGGAGTCTGATGATGATATGGGCTTCGGTCTGTTTGACTAAGTATTCGACCTCCTTAACATCTTGTAATGAATCTGTCGTGCGTTACTCGGACGGAATGGCTGCCGGCGGTAGAGAGTCTGAAAAGCTACGGTTACACCACCGCCTGCCGACGGCAGTGTGAAAGTGGCGAAAGACACCGAGTAGATGTGCCGTTATGGTTGACGCAAAATGCTTCAACATTAATTGTGGTCGAATTTGAAGAGAACGAAACGCGCAGGGCAGTGACAGCGCCCGCCTGTGAAACAGCCCGCGTTACGGAGCTTCTCCGAAGTGGAGCCCTGAATTTGGCATATCGAGGAACTAATATAACCTTTTTTTCTTTCTTTTTTTCTTTCGAATTTGATCGGTCACGCATTGCATCGGCACCTGATCCAAAGCCGCCGGCCCGACTCGACAGGGGTGACGAAAAAAAACCCCGGGAGCGGCCGGGCGGGGGGGACTTTTGGGTGATCTGCGCCTGCCATTGGAGGAAACGCGTGGGTGGTTTGGGGCGGTTCGCTGCTGGCTGTGGGTACGCCCCCCGACGCTGGCAGCCTGCGCACGCAGACAGCGCATACAGTCACCTCGAACGACACAGCGTCGTTGTCGTTGTACTCCCCGCGGCAGGGATCCGAGCATCTTTTTAATTTCCCTGTCGTTTCGTTTTGCCTTCGATAACGTGAACCCAGGTTTAGACGGCCCTTGCCATCTCGCTCCTTTTAATATCTGCCCCTCCACCACCTTCCTCTTCCACCTCCTCCCCTCCACCTAAGCGCTTCCCCTCCCTCACCCCCGAGCATCTACGGGGCTCCTGTTTGGCTTTATGGACCAGTTTTCTCGACCACGAGACGTCCCTTTACAACCCCCGTCCATCACATTTGCCCCTCCATCCCAGCCCGTCCCCGATGTTTCCCGCTATCCCCCCGATCCCCAACCCGAGCCCGACAGATCCGATCCAAGCATCGCATTCATGAAGGGTCCAAAGCGTAAGCGCCTGACAAAGGTCAGCCACCACCTCCACCTGTCTCCGAGCGCCCCTCTTACCCTCCGAAAGGCATGTGATGCTTGTCATAAAAGCAAACGGCGTTGCGATGGAACGGGTACGTTACTTCAACCCCTCTCTACCTTGCCACCTCCTTACATACCCCTCGCCTCCTCAAGCGCCCTGCAGCAATTGGTACGTTCCGCAGTGCGTGGGCTCCACTCCGTAGTATCCGACAGTTCATTTCAGTTACTTCGCTTCCAAGACTTGCACCTACACGGACGCCACGGGGAAACCTGTCCCTGCCCCTCGGCCATTCAATCCGGACAGGCCACAGAGTTCTTCGGACGCTCGCAGCGGACCATACCCTCCACAAGTAGACTATGTGGCAACCGGCTCGCCTTCCCTTGCTGTTCAACCCACCGATCTTACTGTGTCTACATCATCGTCGGACGATGATCGTACTAGTAATCCTCGGACAAAGCGAATAAGAACCAGTCTTGGCAGTGTAACCACACCGTCAGGGAGTCCCCCACGATCAATGGCACCACCATTGACCCAGCATGAGCGAATCGTAGAGCGCGACCAAGCGCTCACACGCGAGCTTGTTCACCGTGCGTCCCGCCCACACAGCTTTTATGCTTACACGTAGAAATTAACTGCAGTCTTCAGTCTTCTTTGCTTATCGACAACCCCAGCGTATGATCATTCACCAGCCTTCTTTCTTGGCCGCCCTGGGTCACGGCGCCGTTCCTCAACATCTCCTTCTCGCGGTGTGCGCGGTCGCAGCTCCCTTGTCGAAACAACCTCGTTTGAGGACATCACCCTGTCGATACGCGGGTGAAATGTTCGCTAAAGAGGCTCTGTCGCTCATGTTTGACAAGGACCACCAGCTGGTTTGTGAGCACAATTTGGCTACTGCACAGGCCCTTCTGTTGCTTCAATTGTATGACAGAATGGGAAAGTCCTTGTGGATAGGGCAGTATCATCGTGAGCTTTCTTCGTCTTCGATAGCAGGATTCTTTGTTGATTGATCCTCATGAAGAACTTGCAATGGATATCGTAACCAAGCTCGGGATTTTCGACTCCGACAGTACCGTTCTTACGCCGCATCCACCGCCCGAGTTGATCGATGCTTGCATAGAACGCGAATGCGCGCGTCGTGTGTTCTGGCTCATCTTCATCTCAGATTGCTTTGGGTGGATGCTGTATCGGCGACCTCGTCTGGCAACAGATTCTCAAATGAATCTCCGCCTCCCTATCGATGAAACGAGTTTTGAAATGTCGCCATTGACCGCAATACCAGGTAGTCGTCTTTGTCATTTCTTTCGGATTCATGGTTGATGTTTGCCAGAGTTCATGTCGAAGCCGTCTCCATTGTATAGTCTGCGTTCAGAATGCGGTCAGATGATACGGTTACTGCTATTGCACGAAGAGGCAGAAAAGTTTTTGGATGAAGTGATGGGTATGCGACTTTCTGCTCGATCGAATTCTGCTGAACTCCTTGCAGAGAATGAACATGGGCAATATCTAGTTAATCAACTACAAGAACTAGAGTTGAGAGTCAGTGTACGTCGTCTACCATCTACTATGTGTCTCGGTCACTGATCGATTGTCCCACACTTGCTAGGCATGGGTTGACGCCCTCCCGGAGCATATGCGCTTCAGTGATGATAACCTGTGGGTACATGTTACCCAGTATGATACCGCATCAAATATGGGCGCATGGTGCTTCTTTATCATGCACGTTGTCTATTGTTCGTGCATGTATGCACTCAATTTGGTATGTATATTCGGCCGATACCTTATCGTGAACCGTGTGACCATTGTGGATCACTTACCAACGGCATTATTTGCTAGGCAAGACAACGGTGTCGATTGGAGACGACCTACGACCTTAAGTGGGCCCAGCAGAGAATAGTCAAGATTGTTGAGGTCTTGGGGAGGAAGGTGAAATTAAGCATTCTCCGTGAGGACTACGCTTTTGATTCTACTCGTTTGGCCCTAACACACCAACAATTATCAGTGTCGGTGGCGATTTGGGTATTTAATACGTTCCCTCAGGTTGTTGCCGAGATTCACCCTTGATATAGCCTCTATTCAAGTACGCTGACGAGCCACCGAGTCAGATGTCGAGTTGGTCGAATGACTGTGAGGAGGTCTGGGGTGTACGCATCCAAGATCTATCCCAACTTCAGATGGGTTACAGACAACAATTGCGGATGCAATTCGCTCCGCCGCCGCC